>JAEKIV010000172.1:0-53926 GCA_016801325.1 Hypholoma fasciculare | reverse complement strand
ACGGGCAAGTAGGAGATCGCTAAAAAGTCGTTCTCGTCGTGACGCGATTAGCCTTGTGTAACACGTGCCTCGTTAAATCCAATTAAATAATCACGGCCGAAGTAAATTTCCGTAATTCGATCTCCGCTCACCGCCTGGCAGGCAACTGTCAGCGGTTGACTGTCTCCACCTTCATGTTCTACTTTCAGGCCGCTGGTGTGCCATATCACACTTGCTTGTGTCTTCAAATTCCATCCCAACTTCAGTTGCGATCGTAGTCAATGGTTCGCCGTTCTTGTTAAAGTTACTCAGGTGGCGACCATACTAAGGCCAAGCTACTCATCAATTGCCACGAACACCTCAGCATGAAGCAACTCTCCGTCGCTGAAAAGTTCTACTTCCCTTGCACCAAAGACGAAACCCACTGCTGGTCTCCTCCCATACGGTCAAGATAGCGCCAGTATTCTTACGACACCGAAGTGCATACCGTGCATGTATCTTGCACGGTCCTCGGTCTTGTGACTCTGCTTCTTAGAAGGTGTGGGTACGACGTCAGGATTTATAAAGGGAGCCGCGTCTCCGGGAAGGTAGTCTTGTCATTGCCCAATTTTGTAATGTTGCCTCTCCTTGGCTTGTGTCTGTGGCTAGTGACTATCGGAGGGGCGCAAGACCTGAAATCTTTGTTTGAAACACAACAACCCGGGTTTAATGTCTCTCTGGTACTCCCTGGGGATCCGACATATGCCAATGCAAGTAAACCATGTAGGTACAGTCATATGTTTAGTCGAGTGGTAATAATCTAGGTGCAGTCAATCTACGTTTCGATTTCGAGCCCGCAGCAATCGCGTTCCCGGCCACGACTCAAGAAGTATCGGAAATCGTTAAGCTTGGCCAGCTTGTAAATCACCAAGTCGTAGCTCGGAGTGGTGGAGTAATTGTCCGTCATCATCTTCGTTGATCATGCTCTGATAGTGATCCAGCACAGCTACATCGCGAACGGCCTTGGCGGAAAAGATGGCGTTATTGTCATCGACATGCAAAACTTTCAGTCCATCACGGTGGATGATTCAGCAGGCACGGCGGTTATCCAGGCAGGCAATCGATTGGGGGACATTGTGACAGCATTGGCGGCCCATGGAAGGGGACTGCCACATGGGACATGTCCATACGTTGGCTTCGGTGGCCACGCAGGTGCGTGCTGCGTCACCGGAGCGTCGCAGTCTTTCGTGCGCGAAAGCTGATCTTCGTACAGTGTTCGGCGGTTTTGGCTTCACATCCCGGCTGTGGGGTCTCACTGTCGATGTCACACTGGCGGTCGAGGTCGTCCTCGCCGACGGCACGATCACCACTGCATCTGAAGCCCAGAATCCGGACCTCTTTTTTGTACGTTGCTTTTTTGTTTCCACGTCCATCAAACGTTTCTCTAATATTAGTTTCTATCACCTTCTTACGACCTCCCTTCAGGCTATGCGCGGGTCCGGGTCTTCTTTTGGTATAGCGACCGCTTTCACGGTCCGCACGTTCCCGGCACCGCCCACCGCAACCATCTTTTCGTACAACTGGCAGTTCACTGCCCAAGGCGCCGCTGACGCACTCGCGGTGTACCAGGACTTTGTGCTCAACGCCCCGCTCCCGCCCACCTTCGGAGCGGAGATTGTCATTACCCGCGGAAATGTGCAGGGAAATGTCAGCATTGGGCTGGCCGGGGGATGGTATGCACCGGTGGACCAGCTGAACGCGACCTTGGGCCCGTTCCTGGCCCAGATGCCCGTCCCACATAGCGAGAGCTTCGATACTGGTGACTATCTGCACAGTGCGACAAATCTTGCAGGCGGCAGTCTCAATACAATGGCGCAGCCCGATAATACGGATACGTTCTACGCGAAGAGCCTCATGACACCCGAAGGGGCGCCCATGAGTGCGCAGGCTCTGCAAGCATTCATGAATGTGGTCGCTAACGAGGGCTTTACAACGGAGACGGTATCTGAATCCGTATTCAATTCATCGTTAGTGAATTGACAATTCTGTTCAGGGTTGGTTCTTCCAGGCAGAGCTATTCGGCGGTAAAAATTCGGCGATAAATACTATCACAACAGGGGCGACTGCTTTCAGTCATCGTAACTCTCTCTTTACAATACAGTTCTACGCGTCGTCGCCTGGAAGTGTGCCCCCTTATCCACAGTCAGGTTTCACATTTTTAGATGGTTAGCCGTCTATTCAGATCACACCGTCTGTCAAAGCCGTAGCACTGAAGTAATTGCATGTAGATGTCGTTAATTCCATTGTCCACAATAGTCCGGCCGACTGGGATTACGGGTATGTGTGGAAATTCACTACATGTGTCCTGTCTGAGGTGGCTTTTAATTCCTTGCTTGTCCAGCGCGTACACCAACTACGTAGATGACAGACTGGTTGACTGTACGTCTTCCTTTATCTGGTCGCAAACTGTATGTTATGGATTACTGAACGGATTTCCGCAGGGCAGCGAAGATACTACGCGACAAACTACCCACGTTTGCGGAAATTGAAGGATACTTACGATCCAAGGGGAACATTTACGTTCCCCACGTCTATTCAAGAATAATTCTCCTGCAACTCAAGCTGTACATAACGAGTAAGATGAACCATTCAGTCCCCAACAGCATATCATTTAAACAGTGACATTTGTCCTTGTGCATTGGTCTGCCACCTCCGAAATTAATGGGCTATGTAATTGGGAGCGTTCTAAAACCGATAGCGAACAGCATGACCTTGCAAATTCAATAGTGAAACTGGAATACAATATTTGGATGTACAGTTATACATTTGCTTACATAGTCAACCCGTCAACTGAGTCGTGGTGTGGGAGTAAAGAGGCACCGGCACCGTATTCGAACTCAACCTGCGGCACGCTGGCACCCGACGTGCCATGATCTGAACTCCTTGGGGTACAACGTAGGTAGTAGTCGCCCCACTTTCGCGCCGACCTAGGCAGCTAAGCCAGAGTGCAAATGCCAAGGGCGAGACAAAACACTCGCGAGTCAGCCCAGACTGTGGACGCGGTGACCCGATGCACTGCATGTCGCTGTGCGCTGCAATTCTTCATCGGCATGTAACACTCGCATAGTGTTGTATGACATGCTTAGAATTTAGAAACCGAAAATCAAGCGTCACGCTATGCGAGGAAATGTCAACAAGAAAAAACGCCGCGGCGATAGCTGAAGTTGAAGCAGGGAAATTATCTCCTCCTCCGGCCGGCGTAAGATCCGATATCTACAGTTCTATTTAACTTAGGTGGTTCAGGTTTTAAGGCACAAGAGCGAGCTAAAAATGAACATATCCGCGCAACGAACGCCCTTGCATTCTTTGTTTCGCGCCTGGTCTGCCGTGTTATTCAATGCTACTGTATAATTTCTCTGGATCTTTCAAGTACGTGGACTGGTAATCCATTTGAGAGTCGTCGAAAACCTCAAGAAGTGACATCGCACAATATTAAATAACATCGGTAGAGACCCGAGCAGATGCGGACTGGACAGGTGTCGGAAACAGCAAGATAGCATTACACTCCCGTACGGATCGGAGAACAAGTCCGAATAACAATACACTGCAAACTTGCTAAAATATTATTCTAGCTTGGCCCAGTAATTGTCCTCTGAGTACTTGACTTTACATGTGAATATGTAGAGACACTTCGAAGACCAAATATTCGAGAAAGATACAACAAGCCGGATTAAGCTCTTATCAGGGTCGGTGCTAGATCACAGTTTAAGATGAAACCAGGTGTGTAATCATGCGGACTGTCTTGAGATAATGAAAGGTAAAACCTCTTGGTTGTTAAATATTTATATATCCAACGAATATACCCGAGGTCCATTGAAGCTGTAACACAGGAGGACGTTAGATTCGATCTTCACCTTGAAAATAGTCCAACTTTGAAGGTTTCGTGAAAACCCACACGATGGTGAATATACTCTTCAATTTTGACAATGACCTCGAAGTCTCTCTCTCTAGTGATATTGTTAGAAAGAGCTCAGTCCATGCAAAGGTTTCTCAAATTGTGGAATTATTGGACATTCGTTGATATTGATCGGCGGATAGAGATGACTGTTTTATGGCAGGCATGATTCACGAAATTTCAGGTACCCCCACTCGTCAAATATATGCACACTTGTCACAATGTTCCCAAGGCCTTCTAGCACGGCTCGACTACTCGATACAAAAGGCGTACAAAACTGTGACGACTTTCTCTCAGGTTCAGTACTATCCACCAGGTTCACAACAGTCTACCGCTTTTCGCATACCTGTAGCGCTGATGTCATTAGCGTTCACCAAGCCTCCCCTTGATGGGTCTCTCAGCCTCTTAGATATTATTTCTAGCCATGGCGTCCATAGTTTCCGCCACCCCTTATTCAAATATGTGGACGCCGGTGGAAATATTCAGGTCATTTTCTGGCGCGACGCGATCAAGGCATTCAACTTAGCCACTCAATACACCATGAAGAATGTAGGCTCGAGCTACCTGGGAGGTATTCAGTCGACGGCTACTTCTTCACCGCCTCCCGTTATCGGCATACTGGCTAGCCTAGGTCTGTATTTCATTAAATATTTTCTAGTAATAGCCAGCCTAATTGAGTAATTTTGCTAGATTCTATTACATACTATACTTTGGTTATTGGAATTATGAACGCCGGATTTACCCCGTTTCCAATCTCGCCAAGAAATTCAAGCGAAAGCGTAGCTCGGCTTCTAGAATCCACAGGTTGCGGCACAGTTTTTGTCTCTGATGATCTGCCTATCCAAAGATTATCGGAGTCGTCATTTGCGCTCTACCAACAACGCAATCCAGGACGTTCACCTATTCACAGCCTCTATACCCCATATTTCGAAGATTTATACTCAAAAAACGGGGGAAGCGACGGGACAAGTCTCATTTCTGTGCGCAGGATAGACGACCATAGCACGCCTTGCGTGATTATTCATTCTTCGGGAACATCATCGTTCCCAAAGCCTATTCACATTTCGTATCGTATGTTCTTTGAACATGCTCTACTGATAGGTACGTGGTAGAATATTACCGACGCTCACACCGAGCTTAAATTGTCCTTATATAGGCCTCGAAGGGGATGTCTGTGGGAGCATTATCTCTATCCACGCAACGCCAATGTTCCGTTCGTATTATCATTTCACTCTACACTCTACATTCGTACAAGAACTGATGCATATGGTTGAATAGACCTGATGGGGTTACGATCAATATCCTATTCGGTGAGTCGGTCTGTTTCTCGTGATCAATCATGCCAAAACTTATCGGGATAATTACAGGCCGTTTTGGGTATCACCTTATCCGTCTTTCGGCCAAGCAAGCCACCAATTTTCGCATCTCCGGACGCTGTTCTAAAATGTTCCGTGGCCACATCGGTGTCCCGTATCTCATGCCCCCCCGCGTTCGTTGAGGTGAGTCGCGAAAGAAATTTCTCGTAGCCTCACTAATCGCATCTGTGAAGAGCTGGGCGACGGAACGATCTGATGTCGAGAAGCTGAAACAATTCGACTGGATAGTAAGTATCCCGGCCAGAATGCGTAAAAGTATCTTCACTCATCACCTTCATCGCTTCCCAGATGTTCGGGGGCGGACCGTTGCAATCGGAAACAGGCGACATGTTGGCTAAAGAAGGCGTTCATTTAATGCCAACCCTTGGCCTGTGAGTACAGTTAGTCGTTTATTTTCGCTACGAAATGCTCAATTCGGTCGAATGGTATCGGTTCATGGATTACAGTACCGAAGTCGGCCCCATCACTTCGTACTTCCCCAGTAAGTCATAGTGCTTATAATGACAAACTAAACGTCATCGCCTCTGCTTTGAATTAGGACGTAATAGAGTCGAAGGGTGGAACTGGTTCAATGTCAGTTTCCCACTTCGTGGTCGCGCAATAATTTTATTTAACTATCTGTCCGAATGAATTACAGTTCAGTCCTTTTTTGGACTTGAAATTCATCAAGGAAGAGGGCCACGTAGAGGACGTCTACCGGATGATTGTCAAGGTCAAATCTAGCTCCGACTGAATAAATCTTGTCGCTCATCCTCCATATCCTCAGAAAAATGCTTTCAAGACTCCAGCTGTGTTAGATACAGATATTGAGGGTGTACCAGCTTACGATACCAAGGATCTATATATCAAACACCCTACTAACTCTGACCTGTGGAGGATAATTGGACGATCAGGTATGTATCATAATATATGGGCGTCATGTCGCTAAATGACTCCTTCGTTAGATGATCAGATAATGCACAGTACTGGTGTAAGTCTAGTCAGCCGCTATCTCGAATTCTAGTTTGATACTGACATGATTTTCCCCCTCTAGGAAAAGGTAACTTCTTTGTTATAATTTTTTTCGAAGGACCACTCTTTTTTTTGCTTATTTTAATCTCACACAGACAAACCCAATTCCAATCGGTCTGCCTCACGTTTCTATTCAGCCGTGAATACTAATTAAAACGCTTATTACCAGAGGCTGAATTGAAGAAGTGCCCGGATATATCCCACGCGTTGATGTTTGGACGCGCCAAATTTCAAGCAGGTGTCTTGATATTCCCTGCGCCTCATCACGTATTCGACACTGAGGAACTCGAAAAGAAGAAGGCGTATATTGAGCTGATCTGGTATGCCGTGTTTCTACTGGTTCTTTTCCCGGGTACCGTATTTATGATTCCAATTAGGCCAGCCATAGTTACTGCTAATAGTTCGTCGCCGCAGCATTCGAGAATCTTCAAAGAGGTACGTACAAAATTTATGATGCTAACTTCCGTGATTTAACGCTCTATCGTAGACGATAATTATTGCCAGCTCAAGTAAGCATTGCGAGTACACAAGCAAGGGCACAGTGCGTCGGGAGGCCACACTGGGAAAATACGAAGCCGAAATAAAAGCGCTGTATCGTACCCTTGAGGTCGACCCTGGTAATTCCTCGGCCTTAAACAGTAGAGACACTCGAACGCCCAATTTCGAAGAAATCCTGGAGTTGGTAAAAGTCTCTGTTCACACTATCCTCGACAAATCGCTTCACGACGAGGATGATATTTTTCAGGCAGGAGTGGACAGGTGAAACACGACTATTCTACAACCAATTGTCTCATGAGCTAATATTCCTTTACGCTTTTACAGCCTGTGTGCGCTATCCATACGGAACTCGATCATACAACGTCTCAGGTCATCAGCAATAATGAATGAAGGATCAATACGCATGCTCCCTCGAGACATTCTCTACGTCCTTTCCTCAATTGCTAAACTGTCCGCCTTCATATACGGTGTTATTCATTTTAACACAGTCCAGGGCGAGATGTACTCCAAAGTCCCCAAAGAGATCAAAAGCGGCGATACAGAGAACCAAACTTCCGATGAGAAGTGGCAGGCTATCATGGAGTCTAAGGAGACTGTGGTAAAGATTGTAGAAAACGTGTCGGAGATCCCGCTGATTGTTCTCCACGGTGCGCCAACTTCCTTTTTTTAAGGTCGTTTGAACCAATTGAACATGATTCTAAAATCCGGTCCAACGCTCAGGTGCCCCTGGGACTGTCGAGACCTTCCCTCCGTTTCAGCGATGTACTACCTCCTCGATATGGGCAATACAGGTAACTGATGAAGCGCCTCACGATTCTCTGGAGGCGTTGGCACTGTTCTACTATCACAAGATCAAGGTGGCGTTTCTGACTTCTATCAATTATGATAATTAATTGACAACGACTACTCCTACCCAATAGGCCAGCCAGCCAAGCGGTCCTTATCGCTTGGCTTCCTACAGCGGATCCTGCGTGATTTTGGTGGAGCTTGTCCTGATTTTCCAACGCAATAACGATCGGGTCGTACAATTCGACATGCTAGACCACTTCCCGACGTACTACTTCCCAGAGCTCAATCCGGATTTGGTACAACTCGACAACCCTGAATGGTTCAAGATCCATGTTAAACACTCACTCAAGGCTGTCATGGGCCTCATTTCGCACACCGAGGGTGAGCTGAGCGCTACAGCAGCCTTACGCAACAAAGAATTGGAAGATGCATTCAACGGCGGTCTCATTCAACCGGCGACAAATCAGCTCGTTCAAAGAGTATCACAGCTTATCCGCATGTCTCTTTCATACCTTTTGAGCGACAGGTTTATGGAAACAGACGACCTCGACGATGGTACCCAAAGAAAACGCTGGTCTCCTAGCCTATTCCGGACTTTCGTTGCTGGCATTCAGCCTAGGCTCACCGTGTACGTTGCAAAACAGGGAATTCGCGTCAAAACTCCAGCCAGTTTAATTGGCGAGATCGGGGACGACCTAGGCGCAAAAGTACTATTCCCAGATGCGCAGGTCTTGCACTTCGAAGGTGGACATCTGGATTTCTTGGGATGCAACGACCTATTGAGGAACATTCAGACTAATTTTTCTACGGCAGATGCCTAGATATCTATAATTTATGCTGTTTCGATTGTGGATACTTTTTCATAGTTTCGACGTCTTGTAGTTGTCCTGTACTTAGTATTTGTATCCCGCCCCTCCCGATAATGCTTTATCTATTTATAGCCACTAGAATCACGGTTTGAGTATTTGTTTGTACTGTAGGCCAAATAAAAGTGTAATAGCGTGATTCCGCGGCGATAGCCGGCAACTGCCTACTCTATGTTCTCACTCATTAAATACGCTCTGGTGCTCCTTCTCCCCGTTTCCTATCTTTTCTATCGCCGTTTGCCTAGCTTTGGATTCTTAAGCACTCGTGTGCCTACAGCACCTCCACCAGCAGAGACAGAACCGAACAAACCTCTCAAGAGCATCATGCAGGCACCACGCAACGACCTCGCACCTCCTAAAGATGATCCATATACAACCGAGGAACTTAAGCAGTTTGACGGATCGGACCCATCTAAGCCAATTTACGTGGCTATTAAAGGCTCGTACCAATCTTTCGCTCATCGCTCAGACGGTTGACCTACCTTCCGCCAGGCACAATCTTCGATGTGTCGAACAAAGCCGAGGTGTATGGTCCTGGAAAGTCATACAGCATATTCGCAGGAAAGGATGGATCCCGTGGCCTGGGAATGTCGAGTCTGAAGCCCGAGGATGCGGTCGCTGACTACAGCCCTCTCGACGCTAAAGATGCGAAGGTTCTTGACGACTGGCACGCGTTCTTCTCGTGAGTAATGTTGCGTCGCCTTTCGTCGTGATAGAGTGACTCACTTGTCTTCCTCTCCAGAAAGCGTTACAATATCGTTGGCAAGGTCAGCGATGGGCCTGCTTCCGTGAATTGATGCATCGCTTTATCTTTATTCGCTATTTGGACGATGGTGGGGAATGTAATTAGAATGCAAGTCACCTCGTTTTAATCGTCCTGTTTTGTTGCCATTTGAAAATATCAAGAAGTTTCCTGTAATGCAGACTCGTCGCCTTTTGAACTCTATAACCAGATGCAAGCAAAAAAAGCCGAAATTAATGACTCCACGACCAATCTCTTTCTGCTTGTTTGCCCCCCTACCGCAGCAGATGTCGGCTGCGACGACGACGCTGTGAGGCTTGTAGTCCCACTATTGCTGGAAATTTGTGGTGGGATGGAAACCCCGGACATGGTGCTGATGAGCGTTGTAACCCCAATCTGCGTTGAGGTTTCCGATTGCAACATCGTGGCCGAAGGACTAGACGTCGACACCGACAACTCCGCGCTCGTTCGCGAGTCTGAAAATGTGGCGAAGGTGACGATAACGGCAGTATTGCTAGTGCTGGTGCTCGACGCTGATAAGACAAGCAGAAAACCAAACTCTAGGTCAACTGGGGTCGTATCCTGGACAGCCGTGAGATGCCCATACCCTGGCTGCACAATGCTCCAACAGTCTCGTTCACCTTCTTTATGTTCGCTTCCGAGCAAGATTCTGCTACGCATTCGAAGAATGACTCCACGAAAGAGAAGGTTCCACATAAGCAGCCGACATTCGTGCAATTGTTAGATGCGGCGGCGGCGGCGTCGCGCGCACATGTCATGCCGCATGCTGGTAGACCGGCGTCGAATATTGAGGTAACATTGTGCGCGCTGGCTTGTACGCACAATAGTGCATGTACGAACAAAACGCGGAGATAGCGGAGGGAGCAGCGTGAACCCCGCACCGATGGCATGAATCTTCTTGAGCTGGTCGTCGTCCAAAGAGAAGTATGTGATAATATTTCCTCTACTTCCCTCGAGGCAGTAGTGTTATCTGACAAGTTGCAGGGAATTGTCAACCATCGGATCTGTGGCATAATGGGTGGGATGATTATTGATCATGATGCGATCCAGGAATACAACGCTAGGGTGGCACTCAACAGCCACATTTGTGCGGCCTATCATGGAGCATTCCCGGTTTCTGCTAGCCTATTATTGGACCTCGGTTCGCGATTCTCTTTGGTGCTGGCCCCAGTCCGAGATCATTTGCATTAATGCGAGGAGGGTATGTTGGTCTATTTACATGCATTCAATTGTACATCAATCACCATGTCACTTCCTTCAGCTACAGAGGCGCGATCACGGTCCAGGCAACAATCAAGGCGGGCACTGCCCAGGTCGCAATATGCCCATGCATATTATTTGCACTGCCAGCAGTGGATATGGTCGGCGAAGGCTGTGTAGTAATCGTTTGCACAACGATGGTTGTACTGTTCGTGGCTGATGAAATGGTATTGGAGGTACCGCTCGTCAGACTTGCAGCGGATGTCACTGTTGTGACGACGGTCGACTGCGACGGCGGAAGAATAGACGTGAGACTAGAAGATGTGGAGGTACTTGTGGACGTCGCTTGTGTGCTAGAAGCGGTAGTAGGGGAAGATGTGGTCCCCAGCCCGGTAGACGTTGCCGACGATGACAGATTGGTAGAGGTACTTGAAGATGTACTCGGCGCAGTGGTGGTGGTAGTGCTTGTAGCACTTCCCGTCCCTGTTTTTGGTACTAGATGACGATTATTAAGATTTTTTTTGCTCATGAAACGTTGATGAAGTGGAAAAGCTCACTATCCAAACATAAAGCGTTCAGAGTCTGGCTCACTTTGGCGTTGTCCGCGGCGGTACAGACATTGGCCGCACACTGCTCCGTCGCTGGTGTGAACCTGCTGTTACTGCATATACACACCGTGTCGTTTCTATTTACATCATATCAGTCTGGGAGCGCGTGGAGTCCGGGACTTTACTTGCAGCGCACATCCTATCGCAGTGGCCGCCGTTTGAGCGCAGTTGTCGGCACATTGCGGGAGGCCAGTGATTCCAGTGCCCGTTCCCTGTGCGGCCGTAAATCTGATCAGATTAAAAGCACTGAGAAACACCAGGAGGAGTGGCCCATAGCGGAAGAGTTGCGTTGAGTGCATAGTGGTCTGGTCAGAGGCTCCCGTAAGTGCTCCGCAGTTGACGGATGGATCGACGTGGGGATGTGATTCAGAGGGTGAGAGTTGGAGAGTATATATAGTCTGTGCGTTCCGTGTATACCATTAATACGGAAGGTCGCCGGATGGGCTGGTCTGCATGATCAGAGTCACGCGGTGGAGGTTAGGGATAGTCCATGGAAGCATGGGTGAATCGTGACGCCGGATTATTAGACTGGGAAGTGCGCTCTTCGAAGTGGTGATATGATAATAATCTCTGAATCTATTTTTAGAGAAGCTGAATCTTCTATAAATAAGTCGCCATCCAGCCGCGACATCACCGTGCTCACTGCTATGTACTCAACAGGCACGGTCGCTAAAACGAATCGAACGGCAGTTGAAAATGAAAATTTTAGTCGTGGAGACCTACTGACGTTGGCCTTTCAGTGAGTGGTAGTGCTATCCTGTGAGCCAGATGTTTCGTACAGCGGTTTGCACCACAATACCGCTGCAAGCTTAAGGCACCGTAAGTGCGTCATGAAGTGGTGGCACTAATGTCGGACCATGTGGTAGTACGGCTACGCCTCAAGAGAAGCGCTCTTCATCCCCTAAATCTCTCCATCAACCCGTGCTTCTAGGAATCGAAGAACATGTTTCGTTCTGTAAGCAAACAAAAAAATGAATTGCTCGTTACCTCAACTCCACTGTATTCCAGAGAACTTGATGGTGCCATTACCAGCTGACTGACTATTATGAGAATTATCACTGGAGGCAGGGTGCCATTGTATAAGAAGTTCCCGGAACGAAATCGTTGGCTACACCAAGTTCCAACGGGACTCTACCTTTCAACAGCATGCGCGTTAAAAAGCAATTTTTTCTGTGTGTTTACCTGCTAAGCCCAGCTTTTCTCTACTCGACATCAGCTTCTGTTTATGAAGATGTGAAGGAATTACCAACCACCGTATTTGATTTCATTGTCATTGGAGGTAAGACCCACAGAACGTCATTGTAATATTCCGACACCAGTACTAATGAGGTTTGTCTACCTTGCAGGCGGAACAGCCGGTGCAGTGATTGCCAATCGCTTAACTGAACGATCCGATTTCGAAGTTTTGGTGCTCGAAGCAGGGCCAACGTAGGTCAAGTATCTCGAAATGGAAATTTAAAACCCTAAAATGGTGTAGAAACGACGGAGTGCTGAATTCGATGGTTCCGGCATTTCCAGTAAAATTGTTCAATACAGCGTATGATTGGAACTTCACTGCTATCTTCCCCGGGGCTGGGGTCACAGACACTCGAAGCTCCATCTATCCTCGAGGCCACATTCTGGGGGGTTGCAGCTCACACAGTTCGTTCAGTATACCCTTTTAATCACCTTAAATTCTAACTATGATATAATCTAAGACGCAATGTATTATACCAGAGGCTCGTCCGATGACTACAATCGCTTCGCCGCCGTGACTGGTGACGCTGGCTGGTCTTGGGAAAATATGCTACCCTACATGCTCAAAGTGAGCGCTTCAATACTTGTGTCTTTCAACCTGCTTAATGACTGAATTTACTACAGAGCGAAAAATGGAGCCCTCCTGCGGATATGCACAATACCAGCAATCAATTTGATCCTTCGGTACACGGCTTCGATGGGATGGTGTTCACCAGTCTACCTGGATTCCCACAGCCCAGCGATGACATGGTCTTGGCTACTTCAAAACAGCTCCCAGACGACTTTCCGTATCTATTGGACATGAACTCTGGACGCCCGTTGGGATTGGGTGAGTAAATTATATTTGTCAAATTATATCTTAACTGAGGAAATTTTCGCACAAGGATGGTACCAAGGAACGATTGGAAACGGGACACGAAGTAGTTCCGCTACTGCCTACCTTGCTGAGAATTTCACGGCGCGAAAAAATTTGCATCTCGTACTGAACACCAAGGTTAATCGGATACATGCAATATCGGAAGGCGTTCCCATATTCAATAGTGTAGAAATATCCGGTGAACATCCTTCTCTATAATTACCTTGCAATATCTAATGCCCGTGTTTATTCAATTAATTAGGTTCGTCTAGCAGACTGACTGCCACAAAGGAGTTGATTCTATCCGCAGGAGCTATCGGCACTCCTCAAATACTAATGAATTCTGGAGTGGGAGATCATAAAGAATTGCAGTCATTCGGGATTCCAACCGTTGTGAACCTTCCGAGCGTCGGCAAAAATTTTACAGACCAGCCTTATGTCATAATTTCATTTTTGGTTAGCTCGAACAATACATTGGATAAGTAGGACCTTCAACTTCCTTATTTCGTTGGGTTTAGGCTAATTAATAGGAATTTAGCCTTGCAAATAATGCCACTCTGCAGGCGGAAGCTTTGGCCCAATGGGAACTCACTCGAACGGGCCCGTATGTAAACGGTGGCCCGAACCAAATATCGTGGTCTCGCCTTCCACCGGATTCTTCAATTTTGAGAGACTTCGGTGATCCATCGGCCGGCCCCAATACACCACATATAGAGCTTACACCACAGGTAAGTGTATCAGTGCATTTACGAGTCAGTCCTTTTTATTCATCTAGAATGTCGAAATATACGATAGACTGGGCGTATATTGCTTCCGAGCATTCCAAATAGTCATTTCGTGTCAACGGGAGTTCAAATCGTTACCCCCGCATCACGTAGGTACTTCTCAGAATTCTTAAGATTTGTTCCACTCACAAAAGCGCAGGTGGGACGGTCTCCCTCAACACGACTGATCCATTGGGAGGCCCTGTGATCAATCTTGGGTTATTCACTGCAGAATTCGATCTTCACACAATGCGAGCAGGTATCAAGTTGGCAGAAAAATTCTTTGCGGCGCCAATATGGAAGGGGTATATCACCGAACGATTTTCTCCCCCTGCAAATACCACGTCCGACGAAGGTTTGGATGCGTTCATACGGAGCACAACGTTTTCTTCTTTGCATGCTTCCGGAACGGCAGCCATGTCATCAGAAAGTGCTAACTACGGAGTTGTCAACCCTGACCTCTTAGTCAAGAACACGATTGGACTACGGATTGTTGACGCATCTGTTCTGGTAAGCCCAATTCGACACGCCGTAATTATCTGAACAATTGGTGCATCTAACCCTCTGAAAAATGCAGCCTTTCATAATTTGCGGACATACTCAGGCGCCTGTTTATGCAATCGCCGAAAGGGCCTCCGACTTGATTAAAGAGGATTGGAAGTAGCGAGGCTCAGTCGTTACTAGTTTCTGTAATAGCTAAGAAGTACTGAACAAATATTTCCTCCTCTTCGTTCAGCGTTCAGTAAATGATACATTATTAGGTCAGGGACGTCTTTTATACGATGTACCTGAACCCACTCCATTTATCACCTTTGGCTCCGCGAGCTTCATCTACACTGTCGTAGACGCCGTTTCGCTCCCGTGCATTGCTGTTAATAACTCCTCGTATCACCTCGTCTCTTTCACCGCGATCCCGCCTTGCATTTTCCCATCTCAGCATTACAGTGCATATTGCAGATGACGCCAGGCCTATTCCAATATATCCAAGGACAACGGCATGCCCCAGACGATAAAACGGGGTATCCTGTGCCCGGTACTGTTTACGTTCGACGTTAAAGGATTCGAGCTCAATGATAAGATAGTTCGACATACCACATTGGAAGTCACTGCTCCATTCAAGTTTCCAAAACCAATGACAATCGCGACTGTAACTGCACGCTTATAAGACCCCTCAAAGTTACAAGCAAACCATGTAGCAGAGTTGGCTTCGAATAAATCAACATATGTAGCGGTTAATTGAATTTAGTGCTTACCTGCAACAGGATAAATTGAACTAATTACGAAAAAATTATGAGTAAATCCAAGCTCACAAAGAGGACCGCAGGACTCACGCAGCAGCAAGATATACAGCAAAATAAGAAAGCGCCGCCGATTTTGACACGAGGAGGATAATATATCCAATTCCTCCTATTCCGAAGAAGCAGCTAGAAGTTTCGTGAGTACTAACTTTGCTGCATACGAGGCTGTGACCTGACCAGTTGATAAGGCCTCTAGAATTTGTTTTGTCGCCTAACACTCCAACGCCGCATGTTATCAGGCAGGCCCAGACGTACACGGGAACGGAGAGAAGATTGGCTGCTGTGGGTCCGAATCCTAGATATTAGTATATTAGACTTGCGACGACTTGCAAGGGAAAGAGGCGGGACCAAGCTATATAGTATTCTGGTCAGCTTCATATAATGTACTTATAATGTACATACTTGATGAATGATAGATGGCGTAAAAAGGGAGAATGCGTATAATGGACCATCGCTATATACCCAAAAGAACTTGGTCAATAGGGATACTTATGTTCCCTGGAATTAGATATACGCTCACAATCCCATGAATATTCCCACTGTTATAAGGTTAGAATATGTTCAACTTCCAGCCCGAAAAATATTAAATAAACGCACAGCCGATATACGTATGCCAGTCTGTTAGACTCTGCATAACATATTTCATTGAGAAGGCTTCTCCGGAAGCACTCTGTTTACTGTCGTTTTGTAGTCGAGTAATTACAAAGGTCCCTGTATTGAGGACAGGCGGTTCATTGTTGCCCAGACACTCTGATACTGAATAGTCGACTTACGCTCGGATTCAGTGAGAAATTTGGCAGTAATGGGAAAATCTTGGATGACCCAGAATGACAGCAACGCCACAATAACTGTCGCAAGACCTTCCAAGATAAAGATCCATTGCCATCCTTCGAAACAAAAGCGGCTATAAGCGCCGTAATTTCCAGGTTAGTACATAATCGTACCGGCTTTCCCTCCAATTCCGTTCATGTTTGAGATTGCCGCAGCCAATAGGCCACCTGTAGGCAATATGGGATTAGTATAAAAACAAGGCCTCGAAATATCATCTGAATTTCCGTACTGAAAGCACCGGCGATTGTCGCGGCAGAGAAAAATATTGCAACACGGGTACCCATCTCAGAACGTTTGAACCAACTATTACGTTTGAAAGAGTTGACGTCAATCTTATGACGTTGACATTTCGTTCTTGGGAGTGCACATACCTGGACATATAGAAAATCACGCCAGCGTACAATCCTCCTTCAGATAGACCCAGCAAAAAACGAACGACTGAAAGACCAAATTTATCAAATTGGGTGAAATAAACCAACAGCTGCCTCCGACGTACCGATGAGGCCTCCATAATTTGTAATGACACCATGGCAAGTCTAGCGTAGTCAAAGTTTATATAAGTGAACACACACTAAGCAGTGCGCCGTGCTCGTACCATTATAACTCCCCAGACAAGCATTATACCCGACAGATAGACGGATGGCTTAAGTCTCCGCAGAAAAACATTACTGAGGGGCTATAATACCATATGATAAAGTTAAGTTGAATGAGAGAAATATCTCACAGCAGATCACGTACCTCAATGAATGCGTATGGGAAGAAAAACACTGTTAGCCCGTTGAGGTATTGTCGGTCGCTGATATGAAGGTCGCCTTCCAAATTATACAACTTACAGTACAAGGTCAGTCAAAGTATTTGTCAAGTTGGTAGCTGCATTGCTAACCTTTGCATTGCCTATACTTCCTCTGTCCATGAAGCTCAGGAGATACAAAAGAGTCATCCATGGGACGATAAGGAAGTCGATCTTTCTGAGAAGCCTTTTCTCGTTCACGGTGAGCTTCGCAGCATTTCCAGTACCGCCGCTCTGCGTATCTTCGATCTCGGTAGTCGCTGCTTCGTGTTTCTCGCTGTCGATGCGTGACTCTTTCGACATAGATCCCGTTTCTGTCATTCCTTCCTTGGCTGTGAATATGGGGTCTTTGGACGGACGAGAAAAAAGCTCAAGAAGTAACGATTCTATATATGAGACCCACTTCTCTTCCGGGGTATAAGTAGACTGTGGAATGCTTCACCCGCGATGTAAGCATAGACGGGAGCCAAACATGCGCTCAGAATAGAAGTGGTTTCTGGATATAGGTTCTTGCTGCTCCGAGAAGAACATACACAGCTGGGTGTACATGAAGAGTCAGTAGAGCGGTACACAAGCCCAATCGATCTATAAATGCGTGGGATAATTTTGGCTCAGCTGACAGTCATACGTAGTATGAGATGCACAAAGACGACAGACCCTGCGACCAAATGTTCGAACTGTGCCTACGATTTCCACTGCAAAGGCACGATCTTGAGTCTGATGACTTGGTCAGGAAGCCGTCCACTCAACTTTAACTGCGTATCGAGGGTGCGTGTATTAAGGGGTCATGACTGGGATAGGGAAGGCATACTAATAGGTTAGATAAGGCTCCTCAGCGCAATGTTGTAATCGTGTCTGAAAGGCTGTGTATATTGAACTCCAACACGACGGTACCAGTCGCTAAATTAAACATGAGATATAAGAAAACAGGAGGGAGAGGAAGGACGCTGAGAGGGGATTGTTCGCATTTACTTCGCTCCGGGGCTTCGTGTCAAGAAAGCTTTGGCACGACTTCTTGCATTTTTTTTGCGTTTTGCGTCCATGGCTGGGGAGGGAGTGTCTTCATCAGGAAGAGGCACGGTTGAAATGACTGGCCCTTTCAACAGCTGTGCCATTAGCGGCGACCCTAGTGGTACCGGAGCAACGTCCGATGTTGGGGGGACAGGTAGCAAATCTTCGGGGGCAAGAGGTACAGGAATATCCACCACGACGCGTGTAAATGAGGGAGGAGGTGCTCCTGGTGATGATAATGATACATATATAGACTGAGGAGAAGGGTAAGAGAGTACATATGGGCTCGGATACATGCTTGGACTGCCGGGCGTCGGCGAAGAAAGAGGAGAGAATGTGCAAACAGGACTTGTCACTGTCGATCCTGAAGGGAGGGAAGATCCGTACGATGTAGGAGGCGATGTTGAGGGAAGCGAGGCGGATGAGCATTGGGTAGGAGACATTGGGAAGTCATGTTGATGCCACGTTCCTGGAATCAGCGCAATGGGAAGTAGCCAAGTTGCTGTGAGTGTTACACCGTAACCTGATTATCAATAGTTTAGAGCGAGCAGTAGGATGATATATAGATTAGCGACAGACCGATGTCGTAGCTCTTGATCGTACTCCAACTCCAAGAGATGAACGTCCCGATATACCCGAGAAAAGGCGCCAACCGTTGGAAGAGAAGAGCAGCTGGCATGACGGGGGGAGGTAAACGACTTATCGGGAGATTGTCGAAAAACCATGTCAAAGCCGTCGTAATCATCGCAGCTCTTTTCGTGGCCTCCAACGTCTTATCGCTCAAAATATCTAACACGGGCGGTGGGAGATATCTACCGATAGAATTATTCAAATGAATCAAGAGAGAAAAAATTGCGTACAGCCTGTATCCCCACCACATTGCTTGGACGGATAACTTTGTATTAGAAGGGACCCAAGCACGAATCGACTGTGTTCCAGAGAGTTGCCGTCCAGGGCTGTCGTTAGCTGTTTGATGAGACATAACAGTCTCGCTAGATAACTGGGGAGGTATAACCGGTCGCTGAGTGTCCGATGAGGTAGTGGTATACCATAGCGAGAGTGGCCACATTGTTGTCCACGATGTCCTAGGAACCAGTGGCTGTCCTTCCATGCCAGGCTCCTCTCGTGTGGCAACAGGAATAAATTCTGCGAGTTCGACTAGATCTTCGTTTGTCGGGATTAGTGGAGAATATATCATCACACTCGAGGTATCTGAGAATATTGAATCTTGATCAGCTCTGTCGTCGGCCCGTTGGCGATTCTCGCTGCTGCTCGGAAGATTGACGTCCCCAGAGTTTGCAGGAAAGCCGTGCCCGGGGGGACTCAACCCTTCCAAAATACTCCACATACTCGGCTTCCCTTTGAGGGTAGAGCCGTTCATGATGGCAGGACTTGACAAGACATCTAGGAGGTTGGTATCGTTGATTGTTGGGCTGCCCGTAGGAGGAATAGGACGACCGTCGTTTTCGCTGCCAGGCGATTTAGAATTCCCGAGAATGTATAGTTTCTTGTCGGTATTGAAAGATGGAAAGGGCAAAGAATCTATGAGAGCTTCTATGCGTTTGGCGAGCGTTGTCTGTTCTGGGGGGTCGATTGCATCCAGTCTAGTATTTTCTGACGCCGACGGGCCTCCTGACGCCTCGAACTCTGCCACCATGCCCAGTAATTTCGCTTGGCCAGGGCCGAGATCGGTTATTTCATACGGTTGTGGTGCCCTGGATAATTCATTTGTTGGAGATTGTACATCATTTATTGTGACTCGAGGTGAAGCCGGTACTGATTTGTCGTTAGTCGGTCTGAATTTGCCGAAATCTTGGCCGAGTTTCTTCAGTCTATCCGAGAGGTTCGTTCTCTTTCTCGTAGGCGGTAATCCTGGAGTTCCCTGAGACGAAGGCCCAGGAGACGGAACATCCTCCGAAGATCCAGGAAACTCGACCGCAGCCTTGCCGTCAGTTATAGCGTTAGAAACATGAACAGCGCTATTCTTCACAGTTGTCGTATGTGTTACACAGTGAGATATAGCTTTGACTTGCCTTTCCGTTTGCAATGAATTCTGCGGAGCAAGGCTAGAAGCCATGGGCGATGAAGAAGGGGTGCATGTGGTAGCAAGAGGGAGCGGCAACCAGGCGGCAACTTCCCGGCACGACTCAAGCGCAACGAGGAAGTTCTACCGAGCACGTGTCCTAAATTCGATAAGATAAGATAGGGCTGGACATTCGTACGAATATAATAACATTGGAAAACCAAGTACATTAATTCCAAGCTGCTTTTATTAAATCAGACGCCCTCTCCGCAATTGCATAGACTGGAGCTTGTGTATGTCCGCATGTTATGAAAGGCTAAGAACGTAAATCATAGATCACACAAGCTGATCTAGAGTGTGATAGCTCACCAGAACAGACGCGTCGACAATTCGCAGCCCGTTTGCATTTTTGACCAAGAGGTCAGGATTCACAACTCCGTACGTTGCGTCTCGGGATGACATGGCCGCTGTGCCGATGGCATGGGCTGCTGAAAATGAATTACCTCGTATGAATGCGTTCAATTCCTCGTCGCTTGTGGTATTTTTAGGTGGGGAGACTTGCTCAATGATGATACCCTTGAATACGGGTGCCGTGAAAAAAGTCTGACCTAGCTTAATAGCTTCGCGCATAGCAGGAAGATCAAACGGGGCAGTAAAAAACCCCAGATCTATCACCGGGTTTCCTAACGGATCTGTAGTATTAAGCGACACAGATCCGCCTGCATATTGGTCAAAAAATGAGACAAAGTAGAGGCACGAATATTAATATGTCGGGACGTACGCGATGCGGGAGTGACGACTATGATTCCCATTCCAAAAAAATGCCCTTCCATTGGTCCCGAAAATATCCCTCCTCCTCCAGTCTGTAAAATTGAGGAATAAAATTATATCAATATGTAAACATAAAATCGGACGTACAGAGGGGGCAAGTTCTATATGCGGCGTGTTTTGCCCAGAAGAAGGATCAGCGAACTGTGCGAAGATTGGAGAGTCGGAAGGAATTCGGGCCCAAGCAATGTGGTTCGGGCCGCCGTTGACATCTGGCCCAGTATGATTGAATTCCCATTGAGCGAGAGCCTCAGCTTGAAGAGTTGCGTTATTTTGAAGGCTGCATTTTTTGTCCAATTAGAGAGGGATTGATGATTCGTGGCGTTAAACTCACTTATCCAGTGTGTCGTTCGTCCTGACTGAGAAGGATATAGAAGTGAAAGGCTGATCCGTGAGATTCTTCCCTACACTGGGAAGGTCGAGAAGGGGTGGGATACCAAGTGACTGTAGCTCTGCATGATCGCCGATTCCTGAGTTCATCAATATGTGGGGTGTATTGATCGGCCCCGCGGACATAATCAGCTCCTTCACAGCGGTCAATCTTATGGATGAAGCTGATCGTAGAGTAAAATAAGATCTTTCCTATGGCAAGCGAAACTTGAAGCAAAACTCACCAAATATTTCCACGGCATTGAAGGTCAAATTCTGTCCCCGGGTTGCAAGTATTCGCACAACTTTTGTATTCAGGACAAGATGCAGATTACTTCTGCTCGTAAATTTTTCAGAGAGGTAAGCAGTGGCGGAGCTACTTCTTGTCCCATTTCCTACAGTCCCCTGGTACCAACCTTTCATGAATACGTAAAATGTCAATGTAATGCGTTTTGTGATACTGAATTAACGCATACCTAAACCCAATGGCCTTCCAGCATTCATATCCAAGAGGAATGGAAATTCGGCGGGGAGCTGATCTGGAACAGCTAAGAACATAGAGTCCCCAGGTGCGGGATTTCCCGGTAGGCTGGTATGTACCATACCATCGAACCCATGCACCGCAGGATCAAATTCACCAGCAGTGTTGTGTCCGTCAGCAGGGGGACTCCATCTCTCGCTCTGGGATGATAAAATAATAATGGTCAGGTCGTTTATACGAGTGTTATTTGAGTGTTATTCAAAAATTCTGACTTTGAGTATGTACGGCAAAATGTTCTCCCAAGACCATCCTGGGTCACCGGTCACGCTAGCGAAGCGGTTGTAGTCATCAGACGAGCCACGAGTATAGAACATAGCATCTAGGAAATACGATCCTTGCTAAGCAGACATCGCGAAGACAGAAGAAGGCAGAGAATGCATACTATGTGAACTACATCCCCCAAGAATATGGCCTCTGGGGTAAGCGATACTCCTGTTATCCATTCCAATGCCAGGAGTGGTAGTATAATTCCAGTCATACACCGTATTGAACAAGTCTGTCGCAAATGCCGGAACCATTGAATCTAGAACTCCGACATTGCTATAGGGGTCAAAATCCGTGAGCTCAGCATTTGAGTTTACATCGTTTGAGATGGAGCATACGTTGGTCCTGCTTCGAGTACAAGCACATTGAAGTCTGGACGCTCTGTAAGGCGATTAGCTACCACAGCACCAGCCGTTCCTCCTGAAAAATGGCCCAATTTAGCGTGAAAACTGAATAAAGAGGTCTCTATGGATGCCTACCTCCAATGATGATGAAATCAAACACTGTGGTAGGCAGTTCATTTACATCTCCGTAGACAGAACCTGCGGTGAAAGCAGGGAGAAAAGCTAGCGGTAAGAGAAACAACTCCGAGAAACAGCGCATCATTTGGAGCACTCGGTCTAACATCTTTTCCGCGGACACTTCTTAAATATGTTTCTCCAAAGCGGCTATGACGGGCAATAGCGTAAAATATCAGTTGTAAAATACCGCGGTGGCATTGAGGGATTTCCATAGTTAGGGCTCAATGGTGTGCTTGGCAGGAGTGTAGACCACTAATAAAACGGCGTTCGACGGTGAGACTGAAGCTGTATGGCGGGGCCGGAAACTTATAAATAATTGGTCGCATATGCAGCTGCGCCGAGAAGTACAACTCACTGCTAAGTATAACTTTAGATGGGAAGCGGAAGTGCGTACACCTGTGGAATAAAATGTACAATTCAGGAATTCAATTGGCAATTTTGAGGAGAAAGACCTTGACAGCTTGACGGCGTTGGGGTTACCCTGCGACTGCCAGCGGCCCATCCGCACCGAAGCTAGCCGCCTTCCTGGACGAGTTCAAGGCCTGCGAAGTTGCACACGTAGAATGGCAAATTGGTATTGCATTCAGGATTTAGATAATGTCTGAACTCGTACAGAGAGAGAAGAGGGGAAGGTTAGAAGCATAGATTACGAAATTCATACTGGGACCTTCTCTCCTTCCGTCGGTACAAGAACATTCAAGTCCTTAAACTCTGGGGGGTTATACCGGCGCAACAAAAGAGAACTACAGACAACCGACGTCGAGCTGTTGTTGTTCTGAGCGATATTCATAAAACGGGTCTTATAGCGAAACTCACGATAAAGCCATAGCCAGTGATGACCATACGGGACTGAGCCGTGCATGATGAGCGGGATATATCACACCGGCGGCAATGGGCAGCGTGATGAGATTGTAGACCGTCGCCCAGCCCTGTTGGAATGACATCGTGAGCACAAGAAAAATAAATAGCAGCCCTTAAGCGTACAAAGTTGAACTTGATCCGCTTGAATACCTTCCGCGATAAATCGGTGAGTATCAACAAGCTATGCAAATTAGACGATAGCAGGACGAATTTCGCGCTAGAGAGCGCGATATCACTCCCTGAGCCCATAGCAATGCCTACATCTGCGGCAGTTAGAGCCTGTATTATTCTAATTAGCACATACATTGTTTATACCAGAATACGGACGTACCGGGGCATCGTTGATACCATCTCCAACCATAGCGACAATTTTCCTCGCGCTTTTCTGGCTGTTAATCTTTCCCCGGCCATGGCGTTTGTCCAGCCTGGGTAAGGTTTGAAACCATTGTATCTTTTCGGCCTGTTTATGCGCTGTCAGGGCTGCCCATTATCTTGGATTTTAAGTTAAATTATCCATTACCTTCTGGTGGGGGAGTACTCCTGCGATAACGTTCTCAGCTGGGATCCCTACGGACTGGGCCACCGCCCTCGCAGTGACCGCGTTATCTCCAGATATCATCCATGTCTCGATACCCTGGGCATGTAAGTGAGCGACGACGGCCGGCGCCTCTGGTCGAATCGGATCGGCGATGGCAAAGATCGCCACGACTTCGAAAGAGGGTACAGGCGCGATGGAGTCCGGCTCCGCGTCTTGAATGCTTAATGCGAGGAGCACAACACTTTTACCCTCCAGCTGCAGTTGATGAAGAGCTGCGCTGTCCTCGACTGTGGGGACCGTGCCGTGCTCACTCAGCCACTTCTCGTTTCCCATAATAGCTGCGACATCCAGCGTGCGGCTCCCATGCACGACACGAAACGCGCCCTTCATGCCGCAGCCTGGGATTTCTTGAGTGTCGGAACTATCAATGGCGGGGGCATTTTGGTCATTAAAGTGCTGTCGCAAGGCGACACAGAGGGGATGAGAGCTCGCAGACGCCAGATGGAGGACAATACCAGCAATCTTCGATCCCCACTTCTCTCGGTCCTCGTCGGCGACCTTGGAGGGTGCGTGGATGATTTCATCTGTTACCTTGGGCTCGCTGCCTTCGGTGAGTGTCCCCGTCTTGTCGAAAACAATAACATCGATCTGCGAAGCCTCCTGGAATGCTTCGCCTCCTCCTCGAGCAAGGATGCCGTGCTTCGCCGCCAAGCCGGAGCCAACAAGTAGTGCAGTAGGCGCGGCGAGGCCAATCCCGCATGGACATGCAATGACAAACACGGAGATAGCGAACTCGAGCGACCAGATCGCTATGTGGAGCATCAGCGCCCTGTATTTTGAAGCAACGAAAATACGACGTACGCCACCCGCCGACACTGTTCGCGAGGTTGCTTGATGCGAGTGCCCCGCTGAGCCCGAGACTTAGCCATACAACCCACGTTATGATCGCCAGTCCAGTGACGACAGGGACAAAGTACGACGTCACAACGTCTACGATGCGCTCTATTGGTGCGCGCTTTGTCTGGCCTTGGCGCACAGCTTCGATTACCCGCTCGAGCCTGCGTACGGAAATTGACCTGTGAGACGATCTCGACAGTGTAAAAAAACAGAAGCGTACATGGTTTCCCCGTCGATTGCGTCCACGCGCATATCAACCACTCGCAGCTTGTTGATTGTCCCCACAAAAATAGGGTCGCCCGCCCGCTTTACAACATTCTTGCTCTCGCCAGTCAAGGAGCTCTCGTCGAAATAGGTGTTCTCAGCCTCCGTTGCAACGATAGTACCGTCTGCGGGTGGACTGGCACCTGGAGGTATGCGTACGATATCACCGACCTCAAGGAGGTCCGTAGATACTTTTACTACCCTAGAAGCCGAAAGTGCCGTAACGTGGGTTGCAAGCTTTTCGGCAGACCCATTGAGTGACGCTGACGAAGATACGGAGTCGGTGTATACAAGAAGAGCTTCTGGGTTTCTCAGATTTCCGAGCAGTGTAATCGCATTGGAGGCCTGGTGCTTGCTGAATGCTTCAATGAAACGTCCTGAGAAACAATGTCAGGGTGAAAAGAAACGAGAGAATCAGTCGTCACACTCACCGATTAGCAAGAACATGGTTAGGAATGCCACAGAATCGAAATATGTCATAGACCCGGATGCTGTATTTGTTGCGGTGGGGCTTCTACTCGCCGAAATGGCAAGCTCAGCGATAGATGAAAAATAGGCCACAGAAACTCCAAGAGAAATCTAACAAAGATTAACGTCAGTGAAAGTTTCGAGAGATTGTCAAATGTTGTTCAGCGCACAAGCAAATTCATGCTGCCAAAACGCAGAAAGCGAGTCGCCAGAGAGGCGCGGCTTCCGGGCCGCCACATGAACCACAGTTCTTGCATAGATCTACGATGAAATTCCTGGCAAGTAGTCAGAACCGTAATCGTATGCAAGGTTATGAAGTTATGCTTACAAATGCAGAATAGAACATAACAGGTGTAGAGAGGATGAATAGGGCCCATTCTCCCCTGCTGACCTGCCCAGCCCACACGGACTGATCAAAAAATCGTCGGCCTGGGTTATCTTCTTTTACGAGTGACATGTACACGATGCCTATTATAAAAATGGGTATGGCGAACACCACTGCCGTTATGAGCCGTAGGAGTAACTTCATTTGCTCCTTGCGGTACATTCGGCGGGCAATATCATCGGATGATGGAGGGTGGAAGACCGTGACAGCGAGTGGAGGGGACGTAGAGTTGGATATGACAGACAATATCGTGCGGATCGTGAATTCAGGAGCCGAAGGGGTATAACTGAGGCGGAGTATGTTGCTGGCGTCATTGGAATGTGGGTCCAGCACCGCCAAGCGGGATTCGAATTGCGCCAGAGTCGTTGTAATATCCTTTGGACTATATCATCTTGGTCAGAATGCGATTTATCCTGAATGGAGCGAAAAAAAGCCTACATGGAGAGCATGTCCTTAAATTCCAGAGCTACCATTCGTGTTGTGTCTGCCGAGTCGTCCGCGGCCTCTATAGGCGTAACAGATATCACCTGGCATTCGTACCCTATATCCTCGATAAGCGTCACTACTGAGTCCACGAGGGCGTTCCTGGCCACGACCACCGAGGCCGACTTTCCAAGCTGGTTGACAGAGATTTCAGAGACGCCCTCGATCTCTGAAACGGCCCCAGTGATAGCTCGCACACACGCTACGCACGTCATCCCACCGACGGCGAGCTGCACTGCGCTAGGTTTTTCCAAAGGTGAGTCGATTATTCGGCCAATGTTGTCCTTTTCCATGGCGGTGTTGAAGCAAGCGCTCAGTAGCCTGGTGTCAATAGTAGACCGAAGCAGCAGTGAGGCGGAAAATGGGATCCGGGTCGCCGCTAAAATGACTCAAGTGAGGCATTTTGCATTATTTATATGGTATCAGTGACCTATTCTCGTGCCCCTATCTGACAGATGAATTTTCAGTACTGTGGGGCAAGATTGTCCGATTGGGCGGCCGAAGTACCTTCAAGTTGGCCTTGAGAGCGATACTGCATTGATCATGGGAGTATCAAGGTATTTTTGACTGACCAGCAATAATGCGTAATAGGCTCTGGCGCCGAATGCGCTGGCAGTCGCAGTGCGTCAAAGCAGCTAGGGAAAGCCCCCTAAAAAAGCTAGTTAAATCAAACACGAACAGGGCAATGAAACGTACATGTAGTCCCAGTAATCCGGAGCTCTTATCACAAGGTGAGAAACGGAATGTGGTGAGTTGTCTTGGAACTATCAATACCTTTACGCCAGGAGGTTACAAGCTTCGACGCGCAGTTCGAGTGGTGTGCATCGTGTCATGGAACCCGAGTACCGGATCTTTGATGATTGTCGGCCATATTAACATTGATGTGGGATTTCATCTGTCGCTCTGTAGTCTGCTAGAGCAATATGTGGGATGAATTGTCGCGTTAGCTTTGGGATACATAGACAATGCCAACCCTAGACAACCTTCAACAAGGAACTCGGAATAGTGTGCTCGAAAACATGCAAGAGTCGTCGAGGTAATGCTTGGGACATGAAATTCAGATCCTAGTTTGCGGAATCCGGAGCAAAACCCAAAGGCCACACGGCCGACTCGGAGACAGTCATGGGAAGTGTATATGTCGCTAGCGATGACCACGAAGAATGCTTCCAAGGACGTAAAGATAACCCATAATGAGGAGGCAAATTAGACGGGGAATTCACGTATCAAGCATGAGTTTTTCCATCAATGTGACATCTGTTGACTCTTGACCGCGCTTGCATCGTTCGTTCTACAGCCATAAAGGACTGATATTTTGCAAGCACTGCGTGTCTTGCTCTTCATCGCACATCTTGACGCGAGCGTGCATTCACATTCTTAGCAGGCAGGTGGAGAAACGACAGCGTGGCGTAAGTGATGACAGTATTATACGGCACAAATACTCGGCCCTCAGCACCGGATGGTAGAGACACGAGCAAATGCACCAGATTTGGGACGATAGGAAGATCTGGTAGATTCCTGTGACACGAACATCTGGGGCGGAGGTTGGATGGTGCAATATTGCGAGATTTGATCTTTAAATTTTCATGAAGATTGTTGACGCTGACGGGTGCAAGTGTGAGTTTTCAACATTTCATTTACGCAGGGAGCGGAAGGAAAGGAGGCAGCGACTAGACGATGGTCAACAGGGACGAGAGCAGCGGAGAGCTGGCTCTGCACTTCGTTCCGGACCCCGCCGCATTCAGTGCTTCGGCAATGTGCGGTCCATGCGGTCCTTCGGCATCGACTGCGGAGACTTCGGGACTCAGTACTCATGATCAAGTTGGCGTTGAGTTGGCGTGAAGATAAATTATTAAACTTGCTTACATGCATGTTCCGCGGAAATCAATGAGAACATGAGATATGGCCTGACTAAACATGAGTATAACTTGGTTAAATCGATTAAGACAATATCTGATAAATATCTGAGTTACTTTAAGTTTAAGATGTAATAAAACTCAAATAAAACTTTAACTTTGTAAGACTTACTACACGAGTGACGATACTTACCACTCGTACAAAAGCTTGGCCCAATGACATAAATGCCTCGCGTTTACCACGCACGGCACTAGAATTAAGATGAAACATTGCCTTCCAGATGACGTTAGATTTCGTGCTCGGGGGGGGACGTCGGAGCATTGGTCATACATAGAATGGTTTATAGAATGGGTGGGACAATCCTGCAAAATGCGACACGACAGATAATAATGGCTACTTACCAATTTATAACAGCACACATAACTCAATATAGCTGACGGAAACCTGAGATTGCTCTTTCCTTCAACTTTCCTTGAGTATCTGAATCAAATCGGAATCGATAGCCCAAAATATCGCTTGGGCATAATTGTTGAAGATTTAAGTACATTTTCTATTTAGATGATTTGCAATCACTTGCTGAGAGTCATCCATTCATTCCGCCTTGCATCAATACCTCGTTACGAATATACCCTCTTCCATGGCCTTGATTTCTGTAAGAAGGAGATTCAATGAGCTGAGTTATCATCGGTGTATGGGCATGATTGTCAGTACTGACGAAGTGCAATATGCTTGGAGTGAAATCGACACAGAGCAAGATTGCCTTTTACGAAGCGTAAGTCTGTAACTAAAGCAAAAAAAGATACGCGTCCTACTCACCGAACATGTACCACAGCCCATGGACACCGATATCGCGCCAGGCCGCATTGATCTCTCCTTCCTCATCAAGGCCACCTATCTGCTTTAACTGCTTAGTGACGTCTTCGCCACATAAACGGCGGAACTGCTCGACGGGATTGCCTACTCTTTTACGCGATGCAATATTAGCTTTCCGAATTAACAGATTTTAGCCGACTTGTCATACCCTGTCGCGAAAAGTATAACATCGGCATCAAGCGTTGTCCCGTTTTTGAATTTCAGACCTGTCTCTGTGAAGGCCTCGATCTCGCTGTCGCTCTTCAGCTTGATTTTCCCTTCCGCTATGAGCCCGCTTCCTCCAGTGTCTGTAAACACCTTGATGAAAAGCTATGATGAAAACATGATACAAAACAACGCACCAAGATAATAGCCCCCAGCCTTATTCCAAGCTAGCAAACCAAATCCTGATCCCCTGATACCCAAGTTGGTCCGGAATCCTACTTTGTGCAAAGACTCTATAAGATCTCTGGTGGTGTTATAAATCATGATCATCAGGGGGCAGCAAACTATGAAAAATGAAGAACAAATACTCACTTGTCCATTTCAGCAACGATGTCGACCCGTCTCTTCGTGAGTGGGACGGACATATAATGGGGGAAAGATGCGATAAATCGATCAACGTCCTCTACAGGAGGTGCGCCTTCAGAGTACGCGTCTACGGAGCTTCGTCATGAGACACTCCACCAGCTGTCCTCAGTATCTGCAGTACCTTTGAAGAGCACGTCCCAGCCATTCTTGGTAGACATGATATAAGTCGATCCTCTTTGGAACATCGTAACATCTAGAAATCATGATCAGTAAACGGTGAAGATCTAAATACTAGCTGAGTTACGGACCAACGCCGTTTTGATAGTAGTCGACGGCAATATCGTGCGCTAGTCAGAGGGTTATTAATTTATTAGTGGTATTAAATAATCGGAGACATATGATTGCTAACCTGAAGTACACGCTCCAACAACAACAACTTTCTTGCCTGCGTGATCTGCAGCGCGTTTGTGTTCCGTGGAATGGAGCACCTCTCCCTTGAATAGTTCCTGTTCAAGTATACCAATTACTGGACTGCGAATGAGATTCTAACAGTCAGATTACTCACCCGTCCCGGTATATCAGGAATGTTTGGCACCCCACTGCCTATACCTGTGCAAAACACGACATGGTTGACGGTAAGTCGCCTTTCGGAGCCATCTCCCCGCGTTACATGAACATGCCACTTTTTAGTCGCTTTGTCCTGCTCAACTTTCTTTACAGTAGACGAAGTCCAGACATTCAGTTCCAGAGAGTCGGCATAAGACTCGAGCCAATTTGCGAGCTAAGTCAAAGGTACCTTCAATCATCGTCCGTCTCTCTGGCATTTAAAAAAGCCCTTTACCTTCATCGCAGGGGTATAAACTGGCCACGTCGCGGGAAATCTAGGAGAAATGGTCAATTCAGAGACAATTGCATTTCACAATAACTCACGGGATGTAGGGCATGTGGTCATACCCTACATGAAATAATAGGATGTTAACCGGAGCCCGCTATACATGGCACGGCACTCACAGACGGGATCGTGCAGACACAGAGCCTCGTATCGGTTCCTCCAGTTGTCACCAATCCGCGCATTGCGCTCAACCGCCAGAGTCGGCACGTCAAGGTACTTCAAGCGCGCCGCGATGTCGAGTCCGCTCTGCCCCGCGCCAATGATAAGCACCGCCGGGTCGCCGTCAAGAAACTCGGCCTCGCGCCGGCGCTGCGCGGCCCACTTCCCGTGGTTCGGCTCCTGGTTGCGCAACGGGCCCACCTTCTCCGGGAACGCCGTCAGGCTCTCGAGGTTCGTGAATACGACGTGCGCCTTCCACGCGCCGGACGCGGTCGGAACGAGGCGCGCGATGCCCGTCGCTGCGCCTGTCGCGGTCGCGAAATCGAACATGAGGCTGATCCACGCGAGGTCGGGGAACGGCTGCTCCAGTCGCACGTACGCCTCGCGCAGGCGGAAGTCATGCATCTGAGCCGACGCCAGGCGGTCGGCGAGAACGGCAAGTATCTTCTCCGTGCCGTGGAAGGTGTGAAATTCCCATGTGAGCGCGAGCATGTCGCGCCAGAAACCATCTGGGAGGATGAGTGCGCTGAGCGCGGTGGCATCGCTCCTACTCGCGGCGGCGGCGAATGTCTTGAACCACTCTTCCGCGACGAGCTTGACGTCGAGATCAGGGGCCAGGGACGCGCCGAGGCGGTCCAATGTGGGGAGAGGATAATCGGGGAAGTCGATCATTTGATCAAAATGCGGGGTAATAGGGGTAAATGGGCTGGAGAGAGTGCAGGGAGTTCGCAGAGGACGCCGGAGGTTTGCAGATAGCTTATGAAAGTCGCAGTTAGCAGAGACGAGAGTGCGGATATCTCTCCGTGGGGTCTTCTGTTTTGTATGTGAGATTTAAAACCGGGACCGCTTAATTCACCTTCCCGTGTCCATATTGTCATGTTATGCATGAACAAGGCTGTCCAGGGTCACATGAATTAGTGCAAGGACGTTCTCCACAACGAAGACCAATTACCAAGAGCCTTAGGCGTACCATAATGGAGCTGCCCTCTACAGTGGCCAGTCCGAACTGTATTTCTGCATATTAGTACCCAAAACCAAACTACCGGCTCTCCCGATCGATCCTACGGACATCCGAATAGCGGAGGAAAGTAGTCATCCGACTCACACCCTATGACACGTAAAGACTTACATAGTTCCCAGGAATGAGCCGCAAAGAAGTTCGCCTTGAAATGGGTGGTGCGTTATCGTAGGAACGAAAATTTCATTGCAGGTAGACTTTAGTCTTTGAGAACAGGTGCACGGAGCAGTATAGATCGTGGATAATGGAGGATGATTGTGGGTGGGGTGTTATACAGTGAATACGACAGTGTTGTCAGACTCGTCGGGGGCTATGCCCCCAACAGTGCTGGTGTATATAGCAGAGAGAAGCAACAAGGTGAAAAAGCCGAGGACCAGAAGGTGAATATACAAAAACAAATATAAAAGGAATTGCAGTCCTCTTTAAGGCGCACTTTATGCAACCCCGAACAGCCGCAGAAGTATAAGATACAGCTGTACGACGTACACCTGGAGGAAGGGCGATAGCGCAGTGGAAGGCAAGAGCCCCAGTTGAGAAGAGGGAGCCAAGGCAGGGGCAAGTGCGAATTTGTTGGCAGGATCTCCAGGCGTGGCAGGGGACGACGGCGTCGGCAGATCTGCGGAAACATCACCACCAACAGAAGACGAGCGCGCGGGTGATGTAATCGATAAGGATGAATCAACGTGGATATCCGGATCAGTCTGATAAGAGCGGAAAGTGTGGATGAGGGGGGCAGTTGGTGACGAACACGGCGAATAATTTTGATCAGTGGGATGATTTAGCGCTATCTTTTTTGCTCCATCGCTGCCATCTAGTCATGACACCTCTCCCCAGGACGACTCAGAAACCGACGATGAAGACGTGGGGGACCGCGGGCGGGCCGCAGGAGGCACATTCTCGTCGTCGCTGTCAGTCGAATCGCCGTCCTTGGAGGATTCTTCGTCTGCTTCCTTGCTTTCCACCTTGAGATCGTCCTTCGAATCCGCGTCGTCCTCGTCCTTCTGCTCCGTAGTGCCCTCTTCACTGCCCTTGTCCTTGCCCTTCTTCTTCTGTTCCGCCTCCTTGTCCTTAAGTTGCTGACGCATCTTTTCCAGCTCGTCCTCCTTCTCTTTCTCAGCAAGAAGCGCCTTGACGCGCTCGAGCTCCTGGTCCTTCTTGTCTTGAGCTTTCTTCGCCTTGTCTTTCTCCTGCGCTTCCTTCTTGCGTTTCTCGCGCTGGGACAGATGATTAGCCCCGCGTCCGTGGAGTGACACACGGAATGCAGGAACGACACATACCTGCGCCTTTTCGCGGATCTCGCGCGCCTCCTTCTCGCGCTTCAGCCGCTCGCGCATGTCGCGTTCACCCTGTACCCATGCCTCGACGCCGTTCGCGGCAGCTTCAGGTTGCGATTTGTGCTTGAGGAGATCTACCAGACATAAACGTCAGAACCGCACCGATAAGACATATCCAAAAATACACGCACATCCTTGCAGCCCCGCCACGCTGAACTCGTCGTCGGGGAGGCCATCCGCAAACTTCTTCGCGAGCGCCGCAAGCGTGCGCTTGTCCAGCAGCTTAACCTTCGTCAGCGACGGATCTGGCGGTGGGGGCAGATACGCCGTGTTCGTCGCGCCGAACTGATCCTTGTCGGGCGTGGCCGGCACCGGGGCACAGGCAGGTGGACCAGAGGGCGTGGGCGGTGGTGGCGACGCGGCTCCGTTGGACGAGGCGAGCGTCGGTGACGTCGCGCCAGAGAGAAGGGAGGTCGCAGACGACGCAAAGCTCGTGGACAGTGACCACAGCGACGGAGGGGTCGGGCCGGCAGCGCCAGAACCGGGCGTCTCAGCGCGCGGCCGGGCCTCGGCCGGCACGAAGGTGCGCACTTTGCCGTCGCGGTCCTGGACCTGCAGATTCGCGTCGATGTCGAGCGACTCAAGCTCTGCATCAGACACGGGCGGCTCCTCCTCCTCCTCGCACGGGAAGAAATTGCGGAAGAGCGCCTCAGCCTGCCACTTGCTTGCGTTCTTGAACTCGACCCAGACGTCCATGCGGCCGGGGCGGGACAGCGCCGGATCGAGCCGTTCGAGGTGGTTCGTCGTTCTATCAGCGCGGTAAGCTTTTAGGCTGTGCGGTGTGGCACTATGACAGGGTAACTTACGCAAATAATAGCCGGCCTTCCGACGCGGCGACGCCATCGAGCGCATTCAGCAGCCCACTCAAGCTTAGGGTGTTCATGTCCGACAGGCCGTCGCTGCGCCCATAGCGTCTCCGCCTGCTTGGCCCGAGCCCACCAAAGGATGGAAATGCGTTCGAATCAATGCCGCCGCCTGAGTTTTGATTGTCACCGGCTCCGCCTGCGTCGTGGTCAAGTGAGTCATCATCCCGGTTTGTGCTCCTCACAAACGCCGCATCAAGATCCTCAAGCAGCAGGACACAGCGGGCGGGCACCCGGCCCATGAGCGCAGTTAAAGTGTTATCGGAGATCCAGGACGCAGAGAGGGAAACAACATAAATGTCCAGCTGCAGTTGTCCTGCAAGCGCGTGGATGAGGGACGACTTGCCGGAGCCAGGGACACCGTGCAAAAGGTATCCCCGCCGGAAGGGGATACCGCGGTCTGCGTACCACTTCGGTGCAAGGTCAGCATAGTATTCTTGAGCACGGGGGCTAAAGCTTACTTTCTCGCTTTTCAAAAAGTCTCGTGCATCATCTAGGAGCATTTCTTTCACTCCTGGATTCAACACGATGCTTTGCATGGGGCGCTTATGTCTCGAGTCAGTCCATCGCCACGAGCCATGGGCGTCTGCGAAATATATCTGGATCCGGTGCACGGCCTCTGCCTCGTACTCTTTCTTTGCCTGCAGGACGAGCTGCTTAAGAATGGCATTCGAGCGGGCGACCACACTGTGGGAGAATGAGAAATATAAGCTTGCTTTCTTCCATGGCAATCGATGGCCGACAGATATGAAAGCTGGCACGAACCTTATCGACAGCATCTCGGATAATGTGTCTTGCTTCCTGCCCCGGCGAACGCGGAGCCAGTGCCCGCGATAGAAAATGGTGTGCGTGGTATCGTATGTGGGCTGGAACACGACGCGCGTCTTGGGTCGACCTTCGCTGTCCGGGTCATGCACCGAACCGCTGGACTCGGCGACTTCCCACTGGTCCCAGTCGGCGTCTTCTGCCGAGTAATGGGACGAGGAGGAGCCCCCGGGGCCTGCACTTCTCGTTGTCGTCTCGAACTCGCGCGAACGTTGCCACTCAGGTCGGCGGGACAGCCATAGCATCAGCCAGTCGTACGGGAAGTCCTCTTCGCTGAAGTGGGCTGTGAGGAAGAACGCTGCGGATTGGAAGCTCGTCAGCTCATAGGACAGATAACAGTGTGATAATGAATGGTATGGGCGCCAGATCTGAATACGCAGCAAGTATGACTCATACGGTCCTTCGACGGGAATGTAACAGACGAAGATAGGGAGGGATGGGGCTCACAGTTCACGAAATGATTCCTAGTGGCAAGCAACGTCAGCGCGAATACGAACGACACTGGGGAGAAATAGTTACCAAGCAGAACTGGATACCCGTCGCGCAGTCTCGACTGTGCCACCGAGTACGACGAGCTTCATGCCGTCCACGACGGACGAGCCGCCGGCGCCGCCGACCAAGGGCTGAATGAGAGATTTGAGTACATCCATTCCGGGATGGATATTGGCGTGGTGGTGGTTACGGTGCAAGGGAAGACGGCAGCTTGCTTGTATTTACACTGTGAGAAGATATGCAGAAGATATGGGGAAATGAACAGCTATGCTGTGTGACTAGGCGGCTAGGCTAGCGGGACCGATGACGCGGACTTGGTACGAGGGCGGGCTGTGGACGCAGTTTGTCCTGTTCTTAAGCACAGCGACGTTGAGTAAGTGTTGGTGCGAGTCAGGCCTCGTCACCCTCCTTCCCACAACATCCCCGCATATCCTGCAAGTGCCTCGAGGCAAGCGATATAGACCCCGTGCACGGCCCGTTCAGGTGGCGCACGCCACCGGCGACCGGTCAGCGCACCTCGTAGCGCCGGGTTGAAAGGCGAATTCTGTCGGGCGTCAATCCAGCTCGGATTTAAAATGGCCAAGATAGCTCTCTCGATGATAATCTGTCCACAAACGTATCTAACTACACAGAATTCATCCGCCAAGGCATCTGACCGTAGTAACGACTCACCGCCGACTGGGGAAAGAATGCTCTATTCCAGATAAATGAACTGAGCTGCATTCTCGTAGTTACATCTCCCGAGAGCTGTGAACACAGGTTTGGCGAAACTATAATTACCAGACATGCGTTGACAGGGGCTTCGCAGCTTGATTCGAAGTGGTCGCCACGATATCATAGAAGTGTCGTACTTCTGCTTGCAGATCTTCACGACATGAATGCAAGCTTTCAAGCTTCAAGGATGTCATCTTTGTTGTCGGAAATGATACCATCGAGCGGTGGCGGTGGTCGGGAGGAAACGTGAATGTCATTTCGCGTGCCATGAGGTGTGATCTTATCTAATCTAACGGCTGCGGCGGATGATGCGGCGAGAGAGTGGCAGCCTGCGACAACTTAGAAGAGAGTCAGTCGAACGTCACACATGCACATGCATACCAAGATTTACCGACAAGTTTTCGTCTACAAATAAAAAGGAGAGATGCTCAAAAAGTATGTTCGTAAAAACCATCAGGATATCTCACGATTCTTGGCGAAGCCCGAGGGCAGCGCAAAGCTCTTGCGCAGCAGCAGAAATCAACGAAAAACGCGAATGATTGTTTATTCGCCCATAGAAAAGCCAGACGCTCGGTATCTTTAAGCTGACCTTCCTATCTTCTACATTCCGCGGGAAGGAGAAGTCCACCGTTTTAGAAATTAATACTATATATAGATGGGCCTACGGAGTTGCCTGGAATCGGCCTTTCGGGCACGAAAATTGTATCTGTAAATAGTGTAGGAATCATAGTCTTTTGCTCCAAAAAAGATTAGCGCCATGGACTATCTATTGATGTGCCTGGGACGGGACAACAGTTGTTGTAGTTATCTCTGTGGTTCGCGGCAGAGGGCTGATGCATACTGAAACTTAGTTGAATCATGCCCGAACGGTCTAATCTGACGCTAATCGGACACTGACTTTACCGTTTGCATATAAGTAGTGAAATATTGGCGGTGAAACCCTGCGTTCTATCAATTCGATGCCAAAGCTGCGGCGTGAATAGAAGTGCTCGGCCATCTGCAGTTTGCATTCCCTTTCTCTCCCAGCCATGTCAATTGACCACACATTCACTGATTAAAATGTACAACCGTCATCAGACCCCGAGTACAGGCGTAGACTACCGATAACATAGAATGAACGCGACGAAGAAGGGTGATTCCAGACATTCCATTGTACAAATGGGAGCATAAATACATGCACTTCCTTTTATTCGCTTCTCTCACCTATCTAGAGGCATTGGGAATAATATGCTGTAAAAATAATTTAAATGATGTCGTTGAAAGGATATGGTGGACGCACCGTTCGAAACCTTGCAAGTGAACGGCGAAGCACAGACAGTTCCACCCGTCCAGCCGATGCCACCGCACTGACCGTAGTGGGCAACAGTTGCGCCGCCGGTGGAGGGAGCGGTGGTTGTCGGCGCGGGCGGGGCGGTGGTTGTCCCAACGGGTGCGGTGGTGGTGGGTGGGGGCGCAGCCGCGCCTTGGCCGATGGTGATCGAAGACGAGCCACTGCTCTGGTACCCTTCGGTCGCGAGGATCTGGTAGTTGAACGAGCCCATCTGCATGCCGAGCGCCTTCCACGCGTTGAAGTGGTTCGACGTCGTGATCGTGCCGCCGACGCGCTTGCTCTGACGGACGGACCAGAATTGGTTGAACGTCTGCGTGCCGGAGATCGAAGGTGCGTTCGTTCGCACGGTCTTGTAGATGTCGTATGTCGCGCCGTCAGAGGTGACCGTGCCCATGTGCGTCAACCCCGTGCTTGGGTTGTACGTGCCGAAGGAGTCGCAGATGTAATATTCAACGAGCGGGCTCGTAGTCCATCCGTAGACGGAGAGATACGCGTTGCCGCTGGGGCTGAAGGTACCGCTGTACGAAATTGCCCTGCCCAGCACAATATTAGCGCAATCTATTATGGGCTGGGAGAGACACATACTGGGCGCTTCCCGGCATCCAGCCGATTCCGGCGACGACGTCTTGCGAAGACGAGGACCATGTAAGGCTGTAGGTGCCAGTGCCGATATTCATCGAGACTCCGCTGTTAACCTGCTCCCATAGGGAGTAGTAATATCCACCAGCTGTGCCAGTACTGCTGGTGCTGATGGTGGTGCGGCGCTCGAGCGCGCTGGTCGAATTACCAGCGGGCGATGCCCACGCAACCGCAGCGGTACAGAGTAAGAAAAGAGACGTGAATGAGACCATGCCAATGCAGTGTGGATCGCAAATGACCTGTGGATCTGCGCGACATTGCGTTGCTTTTATCCAACGTTTGCGGTGAAAATCCGGTCTCACTGGAGTAGATTGTTGAAACGTGCTGCACGCGTGATAGCCCGTAAGAGGGGAAAGAAGGCGGCGGATAATTGTCACTCTTAGTTTTGTGTATGACAACATTCTCCGTTGTAATAAGCGGGACCGTGTGATGTGATCGGAGCATAGTAGAGAAATGTACAGCTGCAGGATCTAGGGCAACGCGCTCATTTCCCCGCTGCACAATGAGGACAGAATATACATCGACTGATTTATTTCTTGATTATAAGTGGATTATAAAGAACTCGCGGGGGTAGTGACTGTATACTAGCTCGTTTCCAGCTTAATATTCAAACGGCCTTGGAGGCTGTTAATTATGGATCTGCGACGCCGCGTGTACGACGTCGTATTACGGGCGATTGGATGGGCTGTCTAAAAGCCGCCCGATTATAACTACCCACGAGGATTCCTAACGTAGACCATAAAATCGAGAAATTTTCTGTCATTCATAGATGTTTTCATCGCGGTATAAAATAGATTTCCGAGTGTCTTGATCAGGCGGATTCATGGAGATCAAATGTAATGGAAATAATATCTTTCTTACTGTTAATCATATAGCTCGCTGCATCATAACCATAAATTCATTCATTACCTCTCTGTGCTAATTCTCCTTGACCAGTTGGGAACCAGTGTCGCCGCTCACATTTCAGTTTTCCCGCTGCTCGTCAACCGTTCACGGAGTCAATGGGAGTCGGACGACGGATAACCATATCTGTACGGACATTAATGAAAGCACAAACAACCAATGCGATTGCCAAGCCAGAGGCGGCGATACATGTGAACTAGATATCCGCAGAATGGCAAGACCTTCGTGCTTTTAGTCGGTTTTCAGTGAAGGATACCAACTTCCACTCTATGCGGATCTATTTATAGAACGAGTATCACCGATAATTTTCATTAACGTGTATTTGAATTGACATAGTAAAGTCATGCTATCAATGCCACCTGGCATGAGGTAAACGTAGGCCGACGCGAGGAATCACCGTCCTTAATTAGAGGAGTAAGTAAATTGAAGCGGCCCGGACGGTCAATCACTCCTGCCCTTGCCATTCGAACATGCGCGAAACTGGCTCAGACTAGATCCGAGCATTAGGCCTCAGTAAAAAGACAGTGTTTGTGGAACTGCCACATATACACATCGCGCAATTCTTTACTAGGTACCCGAATGCTTGACCCACGGGTATGTGGCAGTTGTCAGTGCTTTGCGATGAGAAGAATATCTAAATAGGGGCACCAGCAACCTAGCAATTTACTTTTTCGCTTTCCAGCTTTTTCCGGACTTACCAAAAAGTCAAAAGCTGAAAATTTATTAAACTGACTGCATGAATACATTCATACTATGCTGCAATGTTGTTGAAATGTAATGTTTTTGAGTATTTTTGACATTTCCTCTTTTTCTTCGCCTTGAGGACTCAAAAAAATGGCCAGCTTTTTGGGTTAAAACACCTAGCTTTTTACATTTCCGCTTTTTCACCTTTTTTTTTGGCTTTTTCAGCTCATATAAGCTCAAAAAAGCTATTTGCTAGACTGCTGATGGGATATCCGAGTTGAAGAAAGTTTAAAATTCGGCTGTTCCATGGACAGTTTTACAGCAGGTCTACACGCATTCTTGTTACTAGCACGAAACATGTGCTGGCCTGACATCCACAGATCAAACTTGAGCTTGTTCGCAACTGGCGCATCCCCACTAGAGTTGTCGTCTGATACCCGTGTGAAACACTGCCGCCGCGGGCGAGTATGGATCCGGCATGAATTGAGCGTCAGGATGAGTACCCAAGATGGGATTCGAAGGCAAAGGATTGAAATTGGTCATGTATTGCGCGTTTAGTTCCAGATCCAGGGATATAATTGCCTGATTAAATAATCCAAGCACTGTGGCGTAAGCTGCATCTGGAGGTGAAGTCCGAGTCGTGTACCAAGGAGGAGCACCAAAATTATTCCGATATCCCGGATAACTCAGAACGGAGTTATCTATGTGATCCTTGAAGAAATCAAATAGACCGCGAATGAGAGTGCGAAATATCTCCCCAAAATATTCCGTGACTTGGAAATAGTTGTCTGCGCCCTCGCCGTACAGGCGAAGTTTAGATATGTATAAATCTGTCTCTCCTAAATGGTTCCATTCCGAGATATTCTTAGACGGCGACGTAACGCGAACACGGGGCGCTGAATATCCACAGCATATAACACACAGAACATAGAAGAATGACTCCAGGTCATCCATATAGTCCCGGGGCCTCCAGAACATAGCATACGGATTTAACCTTTTAAGCATGCTCAACGAAAGGTAGGGCCTGGTTCCCTGTTCATATGAAGGAAACAATGTCAGCGCAAGTCTGGACACTTTCATGATTAAACTCACATGGACCTCGCGCGCTGAACCGTTCATATCTTCGAGCCGAATAGCCATATCTAGGTCGATGAGAATCCCTCGATTTGGGAATACAGCGTTGAAGGAACTTCCCATTAGGATATTATTCGCACTGATATCACGGTGAAGAATACCCCGCTTCAGAAGATTTCTGTGTCCTGAAACAAAATAATAAGTAACGCAGAAAATTTCTCTTCCTCGACGTACCATTTATAGCGTCATACAAAGTGCAAAGCAAACTTCTTCGCGAATCGAATTCGGAGATGGGTGATCCATAACCTTCGAGAACTAGACGCGAAAACTGTTTATCTCGAAAGAACTCACCCAGTTTGCTGGACATATTGGTGACGTCGACATTTCGTAGTTCAGACATGCTTATAATGCGATCTTGGCGAGCCAGCATTTGTCCGACTCCTGGGCAGCCCTTGACGTCTTCCAAAAGGTCGGCCTCGCTATGAAGACCTGGGTGGTGCCAAGAGTCCTTGATGAAAAGGGATTTTGCCCCTGAGGGGTTGATGGCCATCCAGCCGCAGGTTCCTCGTCCGCGAATGTATCGATGATCAACCACGGGCATCACAGACGTTTCTGATAGCCTGTATGTGATAGGATTCTTATTCTCGTCCACCGTGCGGATGTACCGCATTCGATTCTGCCAGAAAACGGAGCTGTCAAATCCCACAAATTCGGGTACATTCGACGCTGCACCAAGGATAAGTTTGACGAATATATTAGCGCTCTTGTGGATGTTGACTTTGGACGAATACACAAGGCCGTCCCGGGCGAAGACATAAAGACGCACACCAGACTCCGTAAGTAGAAAGCAGTTTACAAAGAAGCGATTTCCCTGTTGGAGAAATATCTGCCTGGAAAAAATGGGCCCAAATCAGCTTCAAATTATAATTAAGGAAACCAAGCGAACCTAGCGTATAAATAGAGCAGAGCTCTATTCTGGCGGGGGTGTACACCTTTTTCGACATCTGAAAATTCCTTTTCTGTCATGACCTTGACCGGAAATACAACCATAAAATACTGTGTATCGAAGAGAACTTGTCCCTGATAAAACGGGAAATTGTTGGGCTGTGTACTGTCTTGAACCGCAGCTCTTAAGCATATACTCGGTGAGTTGAAATCCGGTCTGTATCGAACGCCGCAAATAATCTCCCGCCCTTTGACAACGATCCCGAGTTGAGCATCGTGGGTGTCGTGGACCACGCGTGACGCCGATAATCCAAAGTCGGAGACGATGGCAGATAGTATTTCAATAAATGGGTGATACAGTTGTGCTTCCTCTGTAGGTCGTTCGGGAATCGCAATCCATCTTCTTTCGTCTGAGTTGTATAGTGGACATTGTTGTAGAAATTTTCTGATATTGGCGGGTGTGGCGATACTTCTGAAAGCCTTCGTTGCCAGGTGCACGTCGTGGCACTCTGCGCCGGCTGGCAACTCAGCTTCAAACACCGCTTCAAGGCCGGGTTGAAGTGGCATTTATTGGTGGTTTGGGTGCGTTTGCTGTGGTCAGTGGTACACTTACAGATTTGAAGTTGAAGAGAAGATGACTTGCAATATCCCAGCTTGAGTGCAGATTATATGTAAAAATGGGCATCAATGTGGCTCACAAGGCCACCAAGCCGTGACCCATGAGGGCACAAAGCATAGAGTTGTGTGGCCAGTGGCCATTACTCTGACCGATATTTTTGGGTGAAAATGGGCCTTTTGTGCGTGTTTACTGATGAATCAGTATGCAGTATTCGTTATATCGTGGCTTATCGTGGGTACTCGTTAGAAAGGCATGACAAGTTCAACAAGGTAAAATGTTAGATTGAGAGATTGAATACAATACCTGCATCGAGGAATAAATTAATAGAAGCCGACGAATTGCTGTGTCACTCATTCAGCCGTCGGATCGCTGTTAGGCCATCGCGTCTGCAAAGGTGGGCCACTCCACACCTTCCTCGACTCCGGTACGGGGGATGATTGCAGTGGTCTTGTAGGATCAGCCGCCCGTTCCTCCATTTCCGATTTGCGTATCACAGCCTGTGCATAGAAGTCCCACGCCGCTGCCACCATCCTCCTCTCTGCGATCTCATCAGGAAGAATGCGCCGCCGCGGTCGGTCGACAGCCTCAGCGGGAAGCTGCGGGAGTGGCACCCAGCCCCATCGTCGCCGGCTGGTGTCTGGGCCGCTCCAGCGCATAACGGGGTCGTATGCGATGTCAAAGCGCACGCCGTCGCCGCGCCGCGCATGACGGGCGTTGTACGCATCGATCCATAGGGCAGATGGCGTACAGGGAGGGACGCTGGCGGCGATGTAGTTGTAGGGCGCTGGGTATAGTACGCCTGAGTCGCCCCGAGCGTAGACAGTCTCGATATGGTGGAAATGAAGCGCGTGTAGGTAGGTGATGATGTTCAGCTCTCCGTGGACAACAAGTGAGGTAGACGCGGGCTTAGAGCGGTCAGGAGAATGAGATACTCCTAGGTATCCGCCAAGAAAAATTTGTCATGTTGTTTAGATATAATCTCCTAAGTTTACGCACCTTTCTCCGTCAAGATATAGCCTCGAATAGCCCTCCAAGACCTTTTGGTGCGTGGACAGGGTGCTTTCACGACAGCTTTGAGTGGAGAGACGAGGGTAAGAACTAGGTCGTGAGTGTGTAGGCTATCCATGTTGTTCGCCGCAAAGTGTAAAAGGTTCACAATATGTCTCGGAAAAGAGGTTATGCTTTCAAACGCGTTTCCGAGAACATATTTACCTGAATGTGAATGTCAACAATTGTGCGATAGGAACGACTCTAAGATAGACTGACATTGGAAGTAACGCACAGAGAGAACACGCAATGAAATAACATGCAGGAGAAGTTTATCGACCGAGTCTTTAGCCAGTTCCAATGCGGCCACAAGCGTCATAAAATTGTGCGCCGTAGAGATCAAGCGTTTTGGTTCTTGATCATTCTCCCTCATGGATGCAAACGCACTCCTACACCGGTCTAAATGAAACAGCACCTCCACCAACGGCATCCGGAAGTGAGCGTCGTCGCCCGATCTCAAATCAGCCACAAGGTGCCCGGTCGCAGCAGTGTTCTGGACCCTCCATTCGTCAATTATTGCCATATGTCGTGTGAATTCCACCCGCAGTCTGCGCAGCGTATAGGCGTACATCGTATGCCTGAAGTTCGTGATGAGATGAATGAAGGATTCGCGATCCGCACCACGCTTGTGCGGCAGCTTTGATATGACGAGCATCTGCCTCCATGTCTCTTGAAAATGCCGCACGGTGCCACCTCGAATCGGTTCATGGCTCGACAAGATGAGTTCCACAGCTGGTCGGAGAGTGTGGTCAGAGTCAAGACGGAGTGCACATGCTATAGTTTCGTTTCCATCAGGCGAGGTCGATGAAGACACAGTGACCAGCGCATCCAGGAGATTACGCAGAGAATCGGACGTCGGTAACAAGCATGTCAGCCGGGTGGGTATGTTGGTATAATCGAGGCTCGGAGAATCTACAAAATGCGCGTCGCGGTTGGTCTTGAGGGCGTCGGAAACGAGTGCCACTGCAACATTTGGATCGCCGGCCAAGGACGCAATGGCAGGAAGGATCATAGAGGGAGGAAGTAATCGTTAGCAACCGGCGCTGTTTTGCCATGATGTTCAAGCGGAAGCAATATTTTAAGTGGAGAGTGAAGACAGGGTCCGTTGTTTGCCAAGAGGAATGCGGCCCGAAAGTTACGTAATATGGGAAGCCCCATCCATGTCGAATTTTAACTCTTTGACTCGTACTCACTCGTACTGGCAGGAGGACGCGATGGAAATTGGAATCAGGAGACGTGCGGGCGCTTTCTCGAGCGCTCTGCGCTGTACGCATGCGTGTGCAGAAGTACTTATGCGATAGCATCGCAGAGACGTGTGCAAAGTACATACTTCCCGCACTCCGTAGTAAAGCATGCTGGAGGCAGATGGATGTGGACTGCGTCGTGCGTACTATTCAGTGTGACGGGCACTGCCAGCGGGGGAGAAGTCCAGACTCACCTCTTCTGCACGGCGCGGGCATGCCCCGCGCATTCTCAACGCGCTCGCACTACGCCCGCTCGCGACTGTATATTCAGCAAAGGGTGATAAGCGCGCCGCGCAATGTCGCTCGTCCTAATCGATGTTGTGGCTCAGTATTCAGGGACCGGGATTAGGACATGTAATACATGCTCCGAGAGGTTACTTTCTAAAATTCAGTCTGTAAAAAGTGCTAGTGAACCCCGGACTACCGCCACGCTCATACAAGAATTCATTGATGATTAATGCATGTCGGCCGCATTCCATACCATCATGCTATTCGTCCTGGTCCCAAAAGGCGATGACCGCTCGGCACTTCCGGCTGCCTTGAACCCACTGGCCTGATAGAATAACACCTGGTTTTTTGGTTAGATACAAAGCACATTAGCGGAGAAATATTTTGCAAACATTTTCCTTCGTAATTGCATTCAAAGCAACAATCTTATCCTGTTCCCCTGCCTATCTGTCGTGATTTAAATGTGAATATTGGGAGACAACTGTGTGTTACCATTTTACACAACTCTTTCAGGATAGCAGAGCCATATCCTTTTCCTCTTTCACCTTCAGAAGTTGCCATGCAATCAATCCACCAATTATCTGTAATCTTTTCATAACTTGCTATTAGCAGATAAACATAAAACTGAAAATTCGTACCCTTTGTTGGCCGAGTGTCTCTTCGATATATTTCTCACTAAGTGGACGATTCTAATAAATGATGAATAATGTGCACATAAAATGAACAAACACACCACGCACCACATCATTAATCCATTTTTTTGTTCTTCTGGAAGTCGTCGGAAAAATTCATCTGCGCCCAAGGCGCGTTGCGCCTCACTGTATCATCTTTAAGATATATCACCAATAATTTTTCGTTACAGTCCCACCTCACCTTCCAAGAAAATCACCTCCCGGTCTAAATGAAACTCCAATTGCAACAACATTATTTGATCCATCTTGAACAGCAAATATCCTTCCCTCAAGAGCATCAGCGCGCAGGAGTAAGCGATATAAATCGAATTTAAGCGCCCGAACACCGCCAGTCATGGCGTTGGTCATTAGGTCTTGTTAAAACTAATGTCAGAGACTGACATATTATGAGGTGCCCCTCTGCTACTGCTGACCATCGACGAAAGCGGCCACAGCAAGCTCTACCATCTGGCTAAGTTGTGTTTCTGATGCCCTCTAATGTTCAGAAGTCTATCCATGAGAATAACAACTACCACATACCTGTAAGGGAATCAATCGTAACAACCTGTGTCTGTGACATAGCGGATCGTGGTCAAGGGGGTTGCGAGAGATGTGCACAACGAGAATATTTCTGGGTGCTCGTCTTTTTAAATCACTCAGTTCGGATTATCGTGGTCCAGGGAGTTCATCATGCTAGTACACACCGCCCAAGCACCAGTTGCTTCTCTGCGACAGGCAGTGATGGGAGTTGGAACGGCAGTCGGCTGATTGGCTCAAATATCTTTACTCCGAGTGTATAGAATCGGCGCTGTGGGCGAAGAAGGGCTACTAATGCCCACAATCACCAGCAAGCACCCACATTGATATCTTTGGTGGTAATTGTGGGTAACGATGCAAAAAGGAACTGCTCAGGAGAATGGCTGAATGGTTTTTTGTCAAATCTTCCATAAGCACCTGCCTACTCTACGTTCGCCCAAACCTCCCCGAGGCTAGGGTCAGATCCCCACACACATCTCTCAGCGTCTCCCTCAGCCGCGCTGCGCTCAGCACCTCGATGGTCGACTCCCCCGGCGCGCCCTGCGCAAGCAGCGCGCTCGCATCGCCCCAGTGTTCATACACACCCGCCACGCGCTCCATGACATGCTCAAGCAGGATCTTGACCGTGCGCTCGTCCTCGAGGTAGAGCCGCACGCGCGCGACGTTCCCCCGCAGGTCGCGCTGCAGGGCCTCGAGGAAGCGTAGGTGTAGTGCGGGGGCCTGGTCACGGAGCGCTTGTGGGCTGAGCAGGGCTGGTTTTTCGGCAGAGGGGTTGGCTTTTGCGAGGGATGTGGCACTGTCGACGCAAGCGGCCCATTCCTCCAGTGGAGCGCAAATGGAATCGGAGCAGGCTGATATGACGTCCTCGCATCCTGTTCGCAGGGTTTGGTCGATTTCCTATCAATTCATATCAGGTGAGATTGGAACAATGGACACAGCGGGTATGGGGAAACGCACTACTTTCACCCCGCGCATATCGGTTCCTGGTGTCCGCGTCACTCCCAAAGAAGCGAAAATGCTTTCAGGTAACATCGACGTTGTTCTGCTGAGCATATTCGACAGTGCCTCTGATTACACCAAGATCTCAAAGTCAGAACCCAGCACACTAAATTGTAGTCCAGCACGTACCTGTTACACCTCCCCCGACAAGCGCCCCGGAAACAGCGGCTATCCCGCCAAACTCGTTAGCTCGTGCGCTGACAGGGAGTCCCCGCCTGTCTTTGGGCTTGTCCGTGGGTCCCGAGCCCTCCTCGCGTAACTTCAGCTCCTCTAGACTGGCAAACACCTCCTTGAGAATCAGAAGGTGTCGTACAAGGAAAAGGCTGCCATCTAGGTGTGATGCAGGAGGATTTCGAGAGCGTATGTTATCACACGCGGCGACCAGGGAGATACGGCAAAAGGAAAATGCCTCTTGAGCTATATCTTCAAAGATCGCTGGCTACAGCAGATGTCGTCACCATATCCCACACAAACAATGGTTGCGTCAACATGATGTTAACGTACCTTCACGAAATCATGCAGCTGTGACAGCACCCAGACTGTCGTTTTCAATGTCGGGTACCACGTCTCTCTGTTTCGGATTCCGGAGACACCCGTGAAGATCTGGTTGGTACTCTCTTTCTCGGTGAGCTCATTCCCCTTTCTCGAATTCTCGACGGCTTCAACGACGAACACGAAATAAAATCAGTGATTATCTAGTGGGGGGAACATGGATATTAGCCGCTTACAGACAAGTATATCTGGCCACGCAAGTTCTTCTGATTTAGGGATGTAGTACCTAATGTCAGCCTGGATCACCGCTTGTGCTTTGAAAAAAAGGCGTGTCTGAGCGTCTTGAAGGACCATTTGGAGTAGGTGGCTGATATGCAGTCGCTTTCCGACTTTGTTCCTGACGAGAGCGTGGGTTGGTGATGAAAGTAGAAGGTCGTCGGTGGGTATAGACCGTCTACCTACACTCGTCGCATTGTCGTCGTCGTCGTCTTCCTCGTCAGATGATGGAGCCGACGAAGAGGACGTTGCAGAGAAGATGGTAGACGTCGGCGTGGCAGCTGATGCATCGAGGACCATGAGCGCTTGTAGCACTGTACACACTTCGCAAAGGACTGTTAGCCGGGGCTCGTGCAAGATACGTGGGCGAAGATCGTCATATAACAGATCACATATCGTCTCCAAGAACTGGCTGATAGGCTTTAAATGAAGTCAAACAAGAAGCAGCAACGTTACTCACTATAGGCCTTCTTCCCCAGTCCCAAAAAACTCGCGATACAAATTCCACTCATCAGTGCACACCTGCTTAAGATAGCCACACCCCTCCCTCGTAAGTTCAACGAGTTCACTCTTGCCAGGATCAAGCCCACGTATTTCAATTACGACGCGGGGAACAAGTAGAGTTTTTCGGGTAGTAAGATATGCAGCATGACATTCGGCGAGCAGGGCACTGAGTTCGTCGGGGTATGACCGTGCACGGCGCTCGAGCTCGCCAAGAAGAGGTGCAACGCGAGCCGAAACGGAGCGAAAACGAGTATAGAGAAGATGGTGCTGTGCGGTTGGGGAGATGTCGTCTGCGAGGCGTTTCGATATTTCGGAAGTGAGGGCGCGGAGGGAGCCAACGAAGTTCATCTTAACGAGGGTCATTGCGCGAGTCATACATTGCTGGAAGCGGAGCAGGTATACTTCAGCCTCCCTGTAATGCCGCTAATCATTTGTGAGTTTGATAAATACAAATGATTCGCGGACTTACGTGTCCTTTCAGGAAATCAATGCAAATATCGACTCTTTCCACCATGTATAGGAAGTCGGCTTGGAATATAAGCGATTCCCCGGGGTGATTCAGCATTCGTGTGGCGTGTTCTAGTTCTTGAAAGTACTCTAGATGGCCGTCAATATCTTCCACCAAGCCAACTAAACTGTCCTGGTGTAATGTCAGCGCGTTTACGTTCGATGACAAGAGAAGGCTCACCCGCTCCTCCAACAGCCGCTCACAAGCGCCTTTCAAACTTTTACCGCCTTCTTCGACGCCCCTCCAGCCTTCCATCATGCCATCCACTTCTGTTTCGATCTCGCCGATCCTCTGTTCCAGCAACTCGCAGACACGTAAGTGCTCCGCCAATGAAGCTACGTGGGCACGGTAGCTGGCCTCTTGGCTATGTGCAACGGATCGATCTATCAATGCAAACCAATCATAAAACTGTTGTGGTGTCTGTACAGGGTGCGCTGGATGCAACGCATGTCCATTCCCGTGTACTTGGCTGCTCGGCGTCCCAGGACGCGAGGTGTCTTTCTGGTTCAGTAGCTTGTTTGCCAGACGCGGAAATGTCGGGTTTGGTGTTCCTGGTTGACTTCTAGCTTGTGGCTCCTCTGCAAACTAAAGACTTGTACGCGTAAAGTAAGCTAAGGTGTTACGACGACAGGAACTCACCTTCAGGGGAATGATTTTCCTTTCGCTCGCTCTCTGGACTTGATTGATACTCCTTATCTGCAAATCTCCTAGAGGCGCCTTGCGCTCCCAATCTTCGACGCTGATATTGGATCGCGTATGAGGAGCTGTTGCGCCAGGGAGGTTCAATGTTGAGCTCGACGATGCATTGACCGAGGACGATGAGATGTTGGAGGAGGTGAGAGGCAAAGACGATGGCGCATTCACGCGCCTCGTCATATTAATTGACCGATTTGCCATGTTTCTCGAGAGTCGGTCGACGTCAAGTCGAGACTGGACGTCGGGCGCAGCGGCACTGCCGCCGCTGCGCGTGCTTCACGTGATCCATTTAAACCTCAGAATGACGCGGTGTTCAAGTCCTTGAATTCAATTTATATCGTTCACTCCTGTGAGCTGCTCATGAGGGAAAGATACTGGTTATTCAAGATGTATGAAATTTTTTTAAACGTTGCTGCAATTGAAGTTAATTTCTGGGCTGCTGTTGAGCCAACGTTGAGCGGGCGTATTTGGGGCGTATTTTCCTTGGAAGGTGGACGGTAACAATTTGAAAGATTTATCATGTACATGTCTTAACAACGACGCAGTGAGGTCACCCGGGTTTAGTCAATTTTTTTATGAAGACCTCCGAAAAACACAAATAATGGCTTAACGATGACGGTGCGCAGTTTAAGAATTGCCCGCTGAGTAAGGAATATATTGAGGAGGCGCTCGGCCAAAAAGGGGTACGAATTTTTCAGTCGATGCTCAAAATTCCCTGGAAATTCCTGTAGTTTTAGCAGCCTTTTAAATATTCTGAAAGTTAGAGCAGATGAGCTTCTACCTGTAGTGGAGTCACATAGAAAGCGCCGGCGCGTGAATGTCAGCCGGCGCGCAGACGTTGGGACTAGGACGAGCCAATCACATCAGCTAAGAGTGACCAACAGCATGTATCTATCGCTGAAGTCTGCTCCCTTCATCTCTTGTCCGGGTCTTGATCTCGAGGCGTCCTGAATAATGCGTACATGTAAAAAGGGATGACTAGCACCGTTATGATTGTCGATAGTAATAGTATGGAGATAGTGGCAGTAATGGGGACATGGTAGCATAGGAACAAAAAATGCAATGGCGACGATAATGCGTGTCGGGGATGTAAACAATGTAGAAGACAAGTCTTGGATGAAGAAGAAAAGGACGTGGAAGCAGATGCAGAGAAATGGAAATGGAGCGTGGAGAGCAAAGACAGCATGAGGCCGAGGCCGACAGCGCGGTAGGGTGTGGGGTAGTTGGTTGCGCTGTGTTGCCACGAACAAGGAGATCGGGTGGTGGATGCAAATATTAGATGGGTTATATGTGAAAGCGGTGTAGTGTGATAGTACCTCCTGGGTCAGATACAAATGGTTCAAAACTGCAATCTGGTCGAAACACTCAGATCGCCCCGGTGCCTCTGACCTCCGGAGACCCTGCCCTCGAACGGCTCGGGACGTCCGCCCAGGGCGACGGCTCGTCGAGCTCGAGGCCCATGCCCAACGAGCTCGCGCTGAAGCTGCGCATGTGGCCCGCCGTGCCCGCCGCGCCGACACCCGCCTTGGCAGACGGGGCCGACGTCGACGCCGGGACCGTCTGCGCAGGTGGCACGGACGCCGCGCGCAGTGCGTCCTCGGGCAGCGCAGCTGGGCCGCGCGAGCGGGGCGTCGGCTGCCCGTCGCCAAACTCTGAGCCGTCCACGGAGGCGGGGGGCGAGAGCACACTCACCGCTGGAGGGGCACTGCGCTGCGCGTCCGGCGATGAGGGCGCTGGCGACGGCGGGAGCGGAGGGTACGGGTCCGTGGAGAAATCGAGCGACGCGGGGCGCGATTTGATGGCGATCTGCGAGGCGGAGCGCTCGTGTGCGCGGGTGAAGGAGGTGCTGGACCCGCCAATCGAGACTTGGGGTGAGTTGCCTATTGACGACGGGCCGGACACGGGCAGCGGGGACGCGAGCCGCAGATTGGTGTTTTCGCCCTCAACGAGGACGAGGGCGGAGCGCAGCGCTTCTTTCTCGCGCTTCAGCTCGCTCAGCTCTTCTTCTGCCTCGGCACGCAGTTTACGCTCGGTGGCGACCATTTTGTTTGCCTGTCGTATAAATATAGTTAAGCATTCTGAAAAGCGGGAAATTGCACGAAAACGATAGCAATCATTCTATCAAGAAGAAAAGATACGGAGACTGATAGTAACGTGCGAAATCATCAGGGTTTTGGGGGCTAGACAAATGGCCAAGGGCACACGATCATATAAAGCCGTCGCAAAGAACCGGTCTCACGACAGTCAGGAGTGCATTCCATGACATCGTAGATGTTGAAGGTAAGGGTATGGGCGGAAGTAGGGGCAAAAACTAGAATGAAATCGAAGAAAAGAACGTACCTCTTCAAATAAAGCTTGTGATAGTGACTCCAACTCCTCCTCCAACGCAGTTTTCGCATCTGCGATCTTCTTTCGGGCCTGCTTCTCCTTCTCCAATTCCTTCTCCAGATCTGCGACCTCCTTCGTCCGAGAACTCGACAACGAAGGCAGCGAGGGGGATGTTAGATGCTGCTGCGACTGCGATAGACCCGAATGCCCGATCTGAAGCGACCCGCTCAAGGACCCCGGGCGACTGGCGGGCTGTAGAGCAAGATTCGGTGTGTTGTTATTGAATCGGAATTTGAAGAAACGATTATCTTGAACGGTGCTTGATTGTGGTGGGGACTGAGCAGATGGCGGTGAGGGGGGCACGGACGCAGAGGAAGTGGACGAGGGAAGTGGATATTCGACGGATTGCGATCGTTCTAACGACGATCGCTGGTCACTGCGAGCGCTGCCTCCAGAATCGCGGGCGCTAGACCGGCGCCAGCCCACATCCTTGGCTTGGCCGGATGTATCGCGCTTTAACGCGTCTTCCAGCATCTCATTGTTTGCGATAACAAGCTGCAGATTTGATTTTGCAACATTGAGCTGCACCTCGAGATCTGCCTGAGTTTTGTACGCTTCACTGAGCAACGAAGACTATCAGAATAGAACTTGTCAGTTGGCCGATGATATTAATCAAGAGAATCAAAGGCACGAACCAGATTTGATACACGGTTGATCACCATATTCAGCGCATACCTGAGATCGTCCTCCTGGCCATCTGAGTGCACCCTACGAGCGTCGTGTAGCTCCTCCTCGACCTTGAGAAAAAGCGGGTGTGCCCCAGCCCCCGATGCTGAACGCAGTTGCTGCGTCGCGTTCAAGTTGAGGCTGTCTGACCGTCGTGGGACACCATTTGCGCCCAGGTTCGTCGACAATGTGGAGGGGAAATGTAGCATAACAGGGGGATATCGCAAGATTTGAGAAAGGAGCGTTCGCCCCCCGGGTCCAACTTTGGCCTTGTTCCCGATCTGGACGCATCAGGTGACCTCAGCCCCTAACTCAGCGGCCTGGGCATTGACAGCGACGATGTGGGTCCATCAATGTGAATAGGCGATCTGTCGGTTCGGGAGGTGTAGCTACAGATGAGTTCTCTCTTTTAGCAGATTCTCCAGCTTCAACGGCGGCAATGGCTGTATCGATAAATGGAAGTATGGTCGCAAACGCTTCGTCAAGGGTAGGCGGGTCAGGCTTTACGCCACGTGCTCTATCGATATTCACGTAGTGGGCGAAGAACCCGTGTAGGGAGTCAAGAAGGTTGAGGAAGATATCGCCGAAGTAATCTGTGACAACGAGGTATGTTTGATCCCGGAACATCGTGTGGAGGAAAACAATTTTGTGGAAGGCTCCTTCTTGTGGCCGTCGATCTTCCCATTTTGCAAAGGTGGACCCGAAGTCCGCAGACCTTTTACCGGGACCGTCATAGCCACAGCAGATCCAGCACAAAACGTAAAAAAAAGATTCAAGGTCGTCCATATAGCTATGAGGTTTTGATTTATGGACAGGTCGATAACTTTCGAGAACATTTACAGACTGGAAAGCGCGTGTGCCCTGCACTTGACGTTAGCTTACGACTACCGGGGAACTTCGTGACGTGGAACTTACAGTCTTGAAATCGATATCCTTCAAACTGCTAGTGCGACTCAGTTCAATGGACATATCGAGATCAATGATAACCCCTCGGTTTGGGGCAGAAGCGCCTGGCTTTCCGATAAGTAGGTTATTGACGCTGACATCGCGGTGAAGAATGCCTCTGTCATAAAGATTCTTGTATCCTGAGAGATAGGAGATGAGAGATAGCAACGACGAACCAAAAAATAGAAACACATACCACAAAGGGCGTCACGATAACAGACGAGAAGCTCGCCTCTCGACTTGAACCCTTCTAACGACCGCCCGTAATAATCTAGAACAACCCGGCACAGTTCGCGATCGTGGAAAATTGCCTTCATCTCTACTGTCATTTCCTTGATGTTGATAAGCCTGAGTTCAGAGAGGAGAGCCAACCGATCTTGATACCCCTGCATCTGTCCTACGCCGTCGACATCCTCGACCATTTTCAGAAACGCGGACTCATGGACACGACCCAAAGCCTTCCAGCCGTCCTTGACAATGAATATTTCGCCTCGTTTGTTTTGAACCATCCAGCAAGTCGTACCACGACCACGGATAGTCCTTCGATAGAAGACGGGGCGCACATGAACCATGGTGTATACGACCTCATTGCCGTCCAAGTCGACTGTTCGAACGTGGCGTCTACCGCCCTCGTAGTAAATCGTAGGATCAAATCCTACAACATCAGCTTTCAGAGATAATGCGCCGAGCATGAACCTGACGAAGACTTCGGGTTTCTCGTGAATGTTGATCTTGGTGGAATAGT
>JAEKIV010000171.1:0-60542 GCA_016801325.1 Hypholoma fasciculare | reverse complement strand
CCAACCCGGTGGACCAAATTTTCTATGGGTTATTAGGGGTTATGGGTTTTCACAGGCATGGGTTATGAGGGTTTCGACTGTAGTTTCAAGAAGACACGTCGATTATCTTTTATCTATGAGCTTTCAGCTTCCTCGGTATCAGTGGCAACGTTGTCATCATTCCAACAATCTTTGTTTTCATCCCAATCCACGTCCGCAACAATGGCCTGCAATTCGAGGATGTCCGAGTCTTTGAGATTGAAGCAATCTTCCAATACGAGCTTTTGAATTTTTGCGCCACATTCCTGTCGCTGTTTAAGACAATCTTTCAGCACTTCCAGGTCGAGAACGTCCTCTGGGGTTGCCTCTTCGACCCCTTTAAATTCCACGTATCTTAATCTGATCGACACGAGGTTGGCAAAAGGGGGCGCATCTGGCGCATTTCTGCGAAGACATAGGGCTTTGAGGAAGGGTGCCGCAGCCACATCTTCCACCGTAATCAGAGATAGCGCTGGAAATGTTCCAATTGTGCATGCTAGCGTGTCGGCGCTTACTGAACACGTATAAATTCGAGCATGAGTGACTTTGTCCAGCGAAAATTGGCCATCAAACAGCGCAGACATGATTGAAGCAGTAGGGAAGAAGTCAGATGTGTCAAAGTACAAACTCAATACAGGACAGTCCATCGTGTCATTAAAATTCCCGATAATTTTCCTGTATAAAGCGAAAGAACTGCCGGAGTCATTTTCTCTCACAGAAAGAGACCGGAATTCTAATTCTGGGGAAATATCTGAATATAGCCTAGCGATGTTTGAAATTGTGTTGGTAAAAGAGGGTGAATCAAAGGGAGATGTCGCAACGACATCAACAGTGGCGCTTGGGGCAAAAGCGGTATGACGGAAAAATATTTCGAGCGGTCCAGTTGAGCAGTTCATATCCAACCGTTTAAGGCAGCGCAGACTTACAAGGCCAAGAGACAGAGTATCATCTTCGATCGTTGGATCGATAAAGTTGCTGAGATCCAATTGTTCAAGTTTGGTCATCTGTTTAAGCGCGCACATAAACCGTCTCCACGTAAGGCTTGCACCTTCCGCAGTGTCATTTAGTTCGAGGTGTGTAATGTTGGAAAGGGAGAATAAATCCCAGCAAAAAAAATCAAGACCTGGGAGGCGATGGATTTGGAGCCGACGAAGGTTCTTCGAGTGGGTTAGAGTTCTGTTTGGAGTACAAACATCACTTCGAGAACGAAGCGACTTGGAAGCGTGCAGAAAGAGAGTTTCTAAGCATGGAGTCGATACAGGCAAGTTTTTCAAGATTTTCAGGCATTCAAGGTCGACGCCTGTGATTACGAGATGCTTTATTCGTGATCCATGGTATAGCAGTATATCCAGAAGTCCAGTCTTCTTGATATACACAGGACCGTAGGAAACGTCAGTCTTGATGGTGAGACTTGTCGTTTTCGACCTTTCGAGCATTTCTTGCTGCCATTCGGGGTTCCCCAAGGGAGGATCATCCCACAATGTCGGTGAATCCATGGCTACTTCTCTCCAGTATGTACTGACATTTGTGGCTTTAATCCACTCCAGCGAATTGTACGGATAGTAAGCCGCTTTCAGAAGCTCAAATATCCGGGACAGAATTTCGGGGGGCAGTCGTGAAATGAATGCAAAGCGGTTTCTCTGGACATTCAAGGCCACTATAGCTGTTTGGTGCTTCTCGATGATTGCTTGATACTTCTCGATATCGGCTTGGTGGTTTGTAATTTCTACGTCAATTGCTCGCTGATGGTCTTCCGTTTCCGTTGCAAGACCCATGTTCAGCAGGATTAGTGGAATTTGTTGACAAAGGTTTAACAACGCTTAGCGCGAGGACGGATGGTACCTGGACTTTTCCCACGGCATCAAAGTTATGGGCACTCCGAAAAAAGATCGATAGTTACTAGTTACTAGAGCAGTCCATCATTAATCATTCTTTAACCTCACAAATTACAACGGTCTATCGAGGTTAGCTTTATACCAACCTTAGTCTCCTGTAGGCATAGATAGATATCATATTGTAACAAAGTATTCCCAAAGTTTATTTCAACTATTTATACTACGTATACACGGTGAAACTCAGCGACACTGGCGCGGCGAGCAAGCATACATTTGTTATTGATCAGGAATGGTTGATGAATATTTGAATATTGAAGTATTGAGAATACCAGTCAATATTAAATCAAAGCAACCATTTGCAGAGGTGCGTCGTCAAACCAGTCGAGCCACTGAAACTCGTATTGCAGATCCAGCCTCGCCACTCTCCTATATTGTTCAACTTCACCATCAACGCGCAAAACAAGAAGCCCGTGCATCCAATCTCCCTGATTTCGCCATTTTTTTCCTGCGCGCAAAATTACAACGTAGAAGTCCATCGGACTGCCACTCTCTGTGCCTTCCTGGCAGTCAAATACGAGCCCTCGAATTGGCCCCTCTGACGAGGGATGCTCTAAGCAATTTCCAGGTGGGGGACTCCACCAGGTGTCCGAGGAACTGCTTACAAACTGGTTGCCAGTGCGTGTCCCTCTGTGCTCCGTGAACACACACTTACTCCCATCCCGCATCAGAGGTCGGATTTTTGCCCTCAGCGTCAATGTCGCCGCTGTGATTTCGCCAAAAGGAAGTGTGCTGACTTTTGGTGTCGCGGAGCACGCCAGGATGTCTGCCTCGTAGCATGCGGCAGACGGGGGTGGAAACGAGTATGAGAGATCGAGTTTCCCGTCTACGGAAGCCCAAGACCATGTTGGGGCGCGATACTCTTTTGGACGGGGCAGGTGCTGTTCGTCCGGACCCATGGGAGCCCATACTTTCCAGAGAAGATCGTATAGCAAAGTCCGGCTCCAGAGCCCGGCAACATACTGGTCTTTCAGAGAGGATTGGAATAGTTCAGCTATGCTGGCCAAGGCGACAAATTTGTCGGATGAAACAGTGATGCTGCGTTCTGAATAGTTCAGAAGCATCCTGCGCCACTGCTCGCGAAGTTCTTCGTTGCTTACATCAAAAGCAGCTTCGCGTTTCTTCGACGGGGGAAATATAATGTAGTCGTTCACCGCGGAAGGCGACTGTGACCGATGCAGATCACCAAACAGTGGACGGCTGATCTCCATTTCACCAAAAGTGCGACACTTATAGTACACGTGTGGCGGCTGGAAAACGAGTCTGCGTGGCGAGAGAATACTTTCTTGCATACACCATCCCCGTTTATCGAGAGGTCTGTGCATGGCCACAGTCTCGTATTTCCCTAATCCTGGGGTTTGGCGTGGTATGATGACTTCAACAAACATTCGGCCAGCGGGCTTTGCTCTATCGGCGAAGATGAACGGGAGGACATCGGGCGCACGCTCATCTGGCAGAAAGCCCTGATCGGCGCGAAACGAGGACAGCGCAGAGATAGTAGGGTACGCATCGGCATAAATTTTCGACATAATTCCCAGTTCCTTGTTCTTGTCTTCCGTGGAATCTTGGATGATGCAGAGGGCATCGACCCAGAGATATTTGATACCGAGCTTGTCGGTGACGGAGATAGCATCGGCAATCGTTTGCGGAATGGGAAGAGTTATGCCTTCATTGATATACGTGTCAATGTTTGAAAGAGTCGTTTTCGAAGACTGGTCTCCACCCCAAACATAGCTAAGGTTGCAATAGTGACCTCGCAGCTGCCTGTTGGTCTGGACAAGGTGCGGCTTAGAGGGATCCGAGCAATCGATAACCCGAGTGGGGAGATAGGTTTCCTCATTTTCGGAACAGTGTTCATGATGCTTGCATTGATTAATGCACTCCACCGCCTTGGCGTAGTCTGCGTAGGGTTGCTTGGGGAATATTTTGACTTCTTCACCGATTTCTTTGACCGTCGTATCTCCTTCAGTAGCAACACTCGGTCAACGCGGAGTCGTGCAATGGCCTTTCACAGAAAAATACGCACCTGATTTTGCATAGATGGTATATTTCACAGCTTTAGAACCGTCAAGATAAATGTTCATTCCCTTCCGAAACCCAGTCTCAACCTGTACTCTTATTTCTACAGTTTTTTGGCCAAAAGGAGGGAAACTTTCGGAGGTTGATCCATCTCGAGTCCTTCGCACGATAGTACACCAACTGCAAGCTTCATTGCTGATAGATCGCGAGATCGCGGCCCATGTCGTAGTATAACAATAACCCGTAGTTGCGTCGTAGTGCGATTCAGCGACAGCCTGGTGAAATCCTTCATGAGAGAAAGGACCTGTCCGACATGTTGAGCAAACGAGGGACAATACATCTTGAGCTTTCGACGAGCTCTGATCTGATTGGCCACCAAGTTTTAGCGGCTTAGAAGATGGGAAAGAAGCTGGTTGCTTCTTCTTCGACGGGGACATGCTGGACTTTGACTTCAGACGACCTTCAAACTATGGCTACAACGTAGGATGACAGCTGCAAAGGACGCCTGGTGGGACTGTGCTCTGACAACACGGCGATAGCAAAGCCCCGATGTCTATTAATGAGAACAGAAGTCATTTGACAGAAGAGAACTTCCTCGACTCCGAAGCTAAATTGGGACCTGTCATTTTGAAGCTATACCTCTGATTTTCCTTGAATGCGGGAAAGAGGCTGGAAATTTCGACTATGCGTAATTTATTGTCCTATCGCCTGGTCAGTAAGTAATGTAAAGTCTCTTGAAAAGGGAGTACACACTGACCTACGATTTACGGAAATCGAGGAGATACTCTAAACCCTTTCTATAGGCTTTGACATAGTGATAGACCGCTCCGCGCAAAGTCATGGAGCCCAGAAAACCACATGATGGAGTTAGCTTCGCCGACAAGGGGAGGGATTGAAGTTATGCACTCCTGCAGCGGGAAGATATCAATCGTCGGTTAGGTAGCTGGCGGTTCAAGCTCAAGCCTCACAATACTGTTGACAACCTGGTGCTTTGATAATTAGTCGGACAAGAGGAATAGAGGAAGTGATAAAGCAAATGCATTTGAGTCCACAAGGGCAGTGATACTTGTTTCGAGGTCACGGTAGGGAAGAAAGTCAGGAGAGAGTATTGAAAGTTGAGAGTTTGTTGCGGTCGTTGCCGGCCTTTTATAAGGCTTCGCAAGGCCGCTGCGCGGCAGTTCCCACTACGCTGTTTTTTCTCGCACACAATCAATGGAATGCAAGCTGATATAAGCACCTCCGATTCTAATATTTCCAATTCATTAGACGGTAAATAATTAAAAAATTACGAGCGGCCTGCGGGAGGTTAATCGCGGGATATAATCATCAGTTTCCCTTCTGAACGCCTCGATGCGAGGGAACTGTATCGCGAATAGATATTGTGAATAACAATGGCATAGGTAACGACATTTTGTAGCGCATATTCAAAGTGATGGTCTAACAACGGTTTAACGCGGGTATTGATTCGCTGATAGAACATTGGAGGCTAGCAAGAAACACCATCGTGAGCGAGTGAAGAGGAGTCGATGAAAGACGTTACAGCAGTGGTGATCGTATACATGAGGGATTGCGTAGTCGTGCTCAGTTCTGAGACAACGGCGCGCAGGACGATTATACCGTCCCAGATATTGCCAGTTGTGCGCCACCCGGCTCCATAAAATGGCGAACGCGCGCCATCTTTTGTTTTCGAAAGAGACCTAAACCACACTACTCGTAGTGGGAAAATTCTTACCTGCAAGAACAAAACGACTTTCGAACCACACCAAAGGGAAATAGATGTCGACTGGAACGTCGTGAAGGACAGCGAAACCCGAGAGTTCAGTGATAAGGGTGACGGAGACTGAACAATAAGTGACAGAGAGTTCGCATGTGTCCGTTTCAACAAAAAAACCATTGGCAGCCACATATTCAGCTGATACGCAAGGGATCCGTAGACCAGAGACGACATGAGCTCGCTGTTTCCAACATTGAGCTCGCATAGCAAGCCCGATTTCTTTCTCTTCGGAGGCGCTTCCGCATGGTTCGCATTTGAACATCACTGTCAGTTCAATTCCAAAAGATTATGCTAAAATATCGAATATTCACAAAGATATGCTTATAGTAAGTTAAGGCCGTGCCCGTCGTTGGAGGCGGAGCGGAGGCTGAAGACGATGAGCAGGCCGTTTGATCGATTGGGTATCTGTGACCAAGCCTTGCATGATGGCTACGGTCACACGGTAGCAACCGGCGGACATCCAATAAAATCTGCCGGCTCGGCCACAGCTGCGAGCTGCGGACAGCTCCACAAGATGGTAAATATGGGCCAGTTGGCATCTGGGAATTTGCGACAGACCACACTACTAAGCGTAGTGGGAATTATCTCCTGTTAATTCAAGATTAACGGCAAATATACCTCCATACATTTGTCTTGATACACGCTTTCGGAACTTCCAGTTTCCGATCCAATACGCTCCTCAAGCTTCTCGAACTGATGTCTCGTAGGCAGCAGCGTACTATTGTTACTGACGAAGAATGACACTGCAATGGAAGTCACTGGTAAGCAACAACAATAATAGGGAAAACCTTTGCATTTAGGGCTTATTACTGATTACTGGGTTCTGAATGCCTGCATTGTCATAGACATCTTCAGGACCCGGAACGAGTCATGAAGTATAGCTCCGTTGCTTCGCCAGGTGTAGCTGCGTCCCAAAGTCCCATATCTTGCAAAGCACCTAACAGTGCGCCATTTTTCTCGGAACGGCCGGAGTTCTGATTCAACTTATCGGTTTGGCAGATCGAACGTTTGATGATGCATTTATATTTCTCCGCGCTTTGCTGATTCCGACAGGGAGATTAAACTCATGAGATGCATTATGCCATATCAGTTAACTAGCACAGCACCTCGAAGCGAGTGATTATTTCGCATTCTTGATGTAGCTTGCGCTTTGCAAACCTGAGTCGAGCGAACTCAAGTAAGTGTTGCCACATACATGTTTTGACACGCAGCGTTTATTTGCATTCAAGTTGCTTGGAAGGAATGCCAGCGGTTATGCTATGGTTTCCTCATGCGGCACATCACTGGCCTGGCCTTCGTATTTATGGTAGCTTATAGCCGCTTTATTTGAAATGGCCATTGTTGCTCAGCGCTCAAGTTGCGCTCAAGGGCCAAGGCCAGGTGTTAGCGGCCATATTATTGTATGACTTTGGCCAGCTGGCCGAGTATGACTTGTGAGGCAAACATAGTGTGGCTGAGAGGCCATTCGACGCGTTTGGGTTCTTTGCATAGGGAATGATTAATGAGGCGTTGGCCAGGGTTGTCTCGAGGCCATGGCTGTACAATAAGACAACCGTGTTGGTCGATCGTGCACAGCCTACCTCCTGTGATTTTGTCCATATATGGAATACATATACAGTGGCCAATTATACTGGACCATACATAAAAGGCTGACTGCTGGAAGACGTACTTACGATCAACCCCACCGCGCTTGAGTCATCCTGCCACCCGGCTTTCATCTATAAGAATCTGCCCATCCGAGTCGCGTATAGGGTACCCCACAAGTGCGATACTTCAGTGCCAACTGCATCGAGATCACAAACTCACAGATTCTTTCACACTCATCCACCACACTTGACTGTCCGTTCTTTGAATGATTGGCAAAATTATGGGCTCTGTCGGATCAAAGATAAAGAAGATGAACTCTACCACCCAGCCAGCAGCCACGTCTGCGCCAGCCCCCACCGAGACAGCCCCCGTTGAGACAGATGCGCCCGCTGTAGAGACTGCTGTGACAGGTCGCTTAATTACAGTGTTCCCTCCCCACAACCCACCTGGTATTGAGCGGAAATCCGTCTTCCTTGCTGGGAGCATAGACATGGGGACTGCAATTGACTGGCAGGCCGACCTCACGAAGGCATTGTCTGACCTCGAAATCAAAGTCTACAACCCACGCCGCCCAAATTGGGACTCAACGTGGACGCAGGAGATTACCTTCGATCCCTTCCGCAAGCAGGTCGAATGGGAGCTAGGCAACCTCGAACGCGTCGACGTTATCGCCATGTACCTCCCCGAGGCATCAAAAGCGCCGATCAGCCTGCTTGAGCTCGGGCTGTTCGCGAGTAGTGGGCGCCTGATTGTCGCGTGTCCCAAGAAGTTCTGGAGACAAGGAAACGTTGAGATCGTGTGCAAGCGCTATAACGTCCCTCTTGTGGAGACCGTGGAGAAGCTGGAGGAACTCGTGAGGGAACGCCTTGAGAATCCCGTGCCACCCGCCGAACCTATTGATTTGAAAGATCTTGCTCTTATTGCCAAAAAGTGATTCTGCAAGAGAGTTCATGTGCGTTATACTAATTCCAGATGATATCCACAAGAGCTTACATAAAGTACACAGGACATTCCCTTGCGCCATCCTTGCGCCTTTCATTTTTATCTTTGGGTCCCTTACGTATTACTCAAGGAGGGATATATGGCACACAAGCTTAGGCCTTACCCTTTTTTCCATTCCCTTGTGCCATTGTGTCGTGCTGCCATCCTCAACGCACCAATTTTGAAAGGCTGGCTGCTCAAACTTCCCTTGTAGAGAAACCAATCAAGATAGCCAGGAGCACTACTGCTCCCTTATACCCATTATCTGTAATTTTGATACTTGTATCCCCCTGTCATGGTGAGTCTCTTGGGCCCGAAATTTCAATGCCATATGTACTACAATCCAAAGTTGCAACATTAATATAGTAGTGTGTATTTGGTACTCAATGTAGTTATCTATGATATAGAAAGAACAAGTTCTGTTTGCATTCCAGCAGCCTGCTAGATGATAACAATTAAGTACTTGAGCTGAGCGCTTAATTACTGGTAGGTTTAGACGCCGATAACGACTTTGATCGATCGATCAGCTCGGGCAGGTTCACACCAAGTTAAGACAGGCGTGGAAACTACACGAGTTTTGTGCTATGCAAACGCGAAGCACGCACTGCCTTGCGCAGCAAACACTGGCCAAAATCAGAATCTTATGAAGTGAGATGACAGGTTTCACATAACTATTATGTACAGTCAAATCTCAGCTGCATGCCAGTGGGACGTCCGACTCACCGTTTCCCAGCGCTTGTGGGCTTCACAAATTAGTTACCAGCATTTCAATCCCAGTTTTGTTGCATCTATTCCAGTCGTTGTATTTGAAGATTGTTGACTTTTGGAAAATTTCATCGGCCAACGATGGCGGCCGTAGCAAACTTCAAGGCAAATGCAATCGACTCATAGTATGGCTTGTAGCTGGATCGGGTGGCGTTTTGATTGCGTTTTGACAAACTTTTGCTGGCCTCTAGCAAGCCTCTAGCTCTAGCTAACTTTCGATTTCAAGTGCTTCTTATGGGCAAGCCCGCGGTTATATTTTCCTAGACTGACTAACGGAGCGAGCTTGAAGCACTGGCAAGATGGCACGCTGATTGCAGCGGTTGCATATAAACATGAATACACAGTCCTCTGATTGGGGAAATACTCGGGGAGCGTGTGGGCATAACGCGGTGACTGCTTTTCTGAAGCGAGCTACTTTACACAGTAGTATGCTTCATAAAAGACAGTCGGCGAGGTTTCTACATTGATACCATCTCCTTCTCAGAATCATAGTTGCCAACTCAATCTTTCGCTATGCAGGCGCACCGTTACTGTCGCACTCCTCTCTCTGCCTTCAAACGCTGCTCCTCAACAACACACACCGCACATCAACTTCCATTTGTCTGCAACTCTATCCGCCAGTATCACGTCGATGCACCGCCCGTGCAGCCGCTGAGACTGCCTCCTGGACATCGCGGCCTTCTGCCTCTCGTCCGCGAATGTAACAACCTTATCCTGCCGCAGTGTCCCTGGGGCATGGACAGGGTACATACCATCGCCACGCGCACGGCTGACGGTGCAATCGTGGACGAAGAGCCTGTCGTGCCATTCCTGATTACCCACAACCCGGATGAGAAACCCATCGGTTTCGTGCGCCAGCAGGTCGCGTCGGCGCTGGAGGACGACCACCAGAAGCACCTTGTGTCTGATTCTGCGTCGCCCTGGGACTTCAGGTACTCAAGTGGAGCGGTCAGGACGCTCCGTGCCATCGCGTTCGCAGACTGGGTCAACGAGGGCGGGAAGTACACGCGCACGATGCACATGGAGCGGATTGTGGCAGACTGGAAGCGGCACGGGACGTTCACTCCGATATTGCGCAGTGCGTTTCTCAGATGCTAATTACAGAGGAATCTAGGTGCTAATGTCGCTCGCAGGCTGGAGCGACGAGGCCTACCCGGTGTATATCCACCCGCCAAACCCTGTAAATGCAATGCATGATCCCGTGGCGTTCGCCATCGAGCGGGCGGCTCTTCCGCTGTTCAGCTTCGTTAACTTCGGCGCGCTTCTCATCGGTGAGTGGAATACATACTTGCCTATTTTCGGGAATCCACCCATTTAATGCATCTTCTAGCCTATGTGCGCGATCCAGTCACTGGCCAAATCATGATATGGGTTCCTCGCCGATCTCCCCACAAACGAATGTATGTGTTATTTTAAACCTAGGTAACCAAAGTTCATTCTCGCGTTTCAGGTGGCCGGGAAAGCTAGACGTTACTGTCGGCGGCGGCATGGGCCTCGGCGACTCCGCCATGCAGACCATAGTCCGCGAATCCGCAGAAGAAGCGCTTCTCGACCAGGACTACGTCGAAGAGTGGATTCGTCCCGTTGGCGTCCTGCCTTTCCCTAACCGCTCACCTGGTGGATGGGCCCTTCCCGGCATGTACCATCTGTTCGACCTCCCACTGCCAACCGACGGCTCAATTGTTCCACGCGTGAATGCCCTTGACGGCGAGGTGGAGAAGTTCGAGCTTGTCGACGCAGAAACCATCCTTCAGTTTCTTCTGGAGGGACAATTTAAATCTAGCTCGGCTGTGGCTATCATGGATTTCTTAATGCGCCACGGCTACATAACTGAGGAGACAGACCCGCGATACCTGGATGTCTGCAGGCAACTCAAGACCGACTTTAAGCTTCCGGTCGCCTGGAGGCCTCATTTATAACCTCCCTGTTTATCTTGTGCCCCAAAAATACCAATTGCTATACATATACTACCCAGTAGACCCCTCTTTTAGATAGCTGTTTTCACATTGCTGTTGTTTTACTATTATTCTTGATCATAAGTCATCCATATGTATATACGTAGTTCACATTAATCCCGCTCTCTGTAAAGTGTAACACTTTCAAATGTATATCCGCTACTGGTATATCATTATCTGATTCACATTACGTCTTCTTAGGCCCGAAGAAATTAAGGGTTTGTTGACTCTTGCCCTTGGCGCTCGCCGCTCCCTTGACTGGAGGCTTAGGCTTTGGTGCAGCCTTGACTGCGGGCTTCTTCGCAGGTGCGGGTTCCTTCTTTTTGGCTTTCTCCTTTGCAGGAGGGGGAGTCCCTTCCATCTCAGCACTTTCTTCCTTTTTCACCTTTACTACCTTGGCCTTCACAGCTGGTTTGGGAGGCTCTATTTCGTCGCCTTCTTCAACAGATTCCCAGTCGGAATAGTCTACCTTCACTACAGCGGACGTAATCTGATTAGCAAAGATTCAGATTGCAAGAGGAGCACGTACCTGTATACCCATTTGCGTCCTTCATTCGCCGCGTCTTCGTGACCTTTTTCTTCTTCAACCCATTACGCCCGACGGGAATAACAGCCTTCGGTTTTCTAGGTCCGCGTTTGGCCTTTGCCTTCGGGGCGTCCTCGTCCATGCTGACGTCCTCGTCCTGGATACCAGGCGATGCATCTCCGCCGTCATCGTCGTCGAACTCGTTTGAGCTGGCGTTTGTCGATGGCACGCGTGACACCTTCTCAACTTGGTCTGGAGAAAGAGGCGAATTATAAGTCGTCTGCAACAGAAATAGGTCAGTAGGACAAGTCGTACCATCGTCAATGTCCATGAGCGCCCGTGCCTCGCGCTCGGCGTCCGAGTTCTCCGTGCTTTCCGTCTTAAAGCTCGGCCTCGCTTTCCGGGCAGGCGGTCTTGAGACGATGGGTTCCGAGTCCTCATCGTCTGAGAGAACGACGCGCCGTTTGAATCTGTGGGTTTCATCTCGGGCGGCGGGCGGCGGCTTGGATGTAGGAGCAACGCCTTCAGGTGACTTTTCCCTTGGTTCGAGTCCAACGGAGGATTTACGCTTTACACCGCGCTGGAGGAACGCATTTAGAAGGTACTAGACTGTTATATGCGTGTTAACTCACTGCTGGTTCGGGCTTATCTATCTTAGTTTGAGGGAGCTCTTTCGTACTCTCCTTCTCCTTAGAAGCTGGTTTTACCGTTTCTTTTACTTTCGGCGCTGGAGGTTCGGGAGCAGCCTTGGCTGGGGCAGCAGGTCTGGAGAAGAACAGTTTCTTCTTCGATTCAGTGTCCTCAGTCTTGATAGGTTTAGCTGCAGGTTCCTTCGGTTTTGAGAAGAATGTCAGCTTCCCGGTGGGTTTGGGCCTCTCTTTTTCTTTGTCGATCGCGGCATTCGTTGTTTCTTTGGGTAGTTCTGCCTTCACTGGGCCCTTGGGTTCGGGTTGCTTGAGCTTGGAGGGGCCAGCAACTGGTGCGCTGGGGCGCGCTTTTGTTTTTGAAGCACCCATCTATGAGAGGAAAATGAGGACTCTGGAAGATGGCGCGTAGTGATGAAGATACAGACCTTGATGCCTTTCGCGGCAATGCGTCCAAGGCCAATAGAAAATGCGGGTCCCTTTTCCCTATCTGTGTTGCGTACAAATTCGGTAGGCGCGCATAGAAGACCTGCATCCTGTTTCAATAGATGTATTGGAGTCAGAGGTTGCTAGATAAAAGACGTGACGACCATACGTGGATAGGTGCGGGTGACAGGCTGTATACATGGAAAGAGGTCAGCTCTTCATAGGAAGCTTTTGCATCTGGAACACAGGTAAGGTAAAGCAGTTGCGCTAGGCTTTACGTACACACCTTCTAGTTCTGCCTCGTTGACTATGGTAATCTGCATCTGCGGCACCTCGTCTCCACCTTCCTCTTCCTCCTGAGTCGCGTTCTGTGTGCCTTCCATATCGTAGTCCTCGTCAAATACAGGTGCTCTTGGGATGCCGTTTAAAAGAAAAGTGGCACGGCATGCCTGCGACTGGTATTGCGCGTTGTGGTGGAATGTGGCGAGCTCGCTGCGCGGACGCGCTGTCAGTACCCTGTACGGGTATGTAGACTGTACGCCTACTTTTTAGCGACATTGACGTGTATCGAGAATTGTCTGCTCAGCGAGCGATATGTAACCTAAAAATTTACACGTCATTAGAATACGAGCTCTAGAAATATGGAGGCTGGTGGCATACGATGTTCCTCTCGATGAAGAGCTGCTTGGTGAGGAAGTCGGTAATTGCTTGCGTGGACATCTTGGCGGCTGATATTCGGTTTTATGAAGGCAGCAGAGACGAAATTTTAATCCGAGAGTGTCACTGTTAACCCAGAGGCCAAGTGGTCCACGCAAACGGCTAGGACCAGTAGTATGTAGTCAAAAGTCAAAGTCCAAGCAGGCAGCGGCGCTTGAGCGGCGCAGTGGATTGGATAGACAGTTACTGTTACGCGACATCACGTGAATTATTGACGCGTCTGTGACACGACTCCGGAGTCCGCATCGCGTTCTACTTGCGCTCTCGTCGTGGCCATCTCCAAAGCCCTCTGGTGCTCATAAGTAAAGATATCAAGCCAATAAATATAATTCTGTAGTTGAATCACATTAAGATGCAGAGTCATACTTGGGACATAAAACACTTGACAAAACGAAAAAAAAAAAAACATGATAGCAAGTAGTGCAACGGGTTACGGAACGACAGGACAAAACATAACGAAAGCTGGGAACGATCAATAACAGAAGAAAGGAAAAATGACGTGCGTGCGTAGCGTAACAGTCGTTGTTGAGTGTCAGAATGTAACTTGAAGTTCGTTTCCAAAACATCTAAAGTGCGTCATACTATCTGCATGCGGTCAGACCGGGAGCGCCGTTCGCGCTCGATCCGCTCCCGCTCGACTTCTCGCGCATGCATTCGCTGCTGCCGCACGTCGCTCATGATCTGCCGCCCCACGGGCGACATCTCAGCCGACCGCGATGTGGGTGACGGTGGGCGGAACATTGCCTGCTCCACGACACTATGTAGCAGCGCACGCGAGCCCGCCACGCGAGCGCTGTGTGTGCGCAGCGGCGTCGCCGGCAGCTCCATTGTGACAGAAAGCCCTAGCTGGTTCTCTTTATGCTGACCCGCGGAGGGCGCATGTGTACGCGCACGCGACGCGGGGCGCTCCTCGCGCGTCTGCGAGCTGACCGAGCCCTGAGATGTACGCCGCTGCGTGGGTTGCTTGCGCCGTGGCGCGGAGATGGCGAAGGGATCAACAGCGGAAGTGGTGGCTGGGGACGTGGGGGACGCGTTGGACACTTCAACGAGCGCGGAGCGCCGCCGCTTGACACTGCCGGAGGACGCCTTACTTGGCAGCGCGCGCGGCCCGCGGGGAATGCGTGTGGGTACGTTGTCGTGTGCGGTGGACGGTGTGGGCGCCGTGACGATGACCTTTGTAGGCCCGGTCATGATGACCTTGATATTATTCGTCTTTGTCTGAGGACCTGTGAGGATCTCGACTGGGATATCCTGGTGGACGCGGATGGCGGATTCGTAGCGTGGGTCGTGACTGTCGTCTGAGAATGTCGAGCGCGGTTCGCGGTCTATATCATAATGACCAGCCGCTGATGGCGTGTTTTCCAGTGCGATAGAGTGAGGGCGCGTGCGTAAGGGCTTAGGTGTATTGTCGGCGAACGAGGTAGGTGTCGCGGAGATTCTGGTCGGGGCGAACGTAAATGGAGGCGGGTCGTTGCAATGGAAATTAAAATTTCCGTTCTCCTCAGACGGCGAGCTGAAACAGCTGGGTAGCTCGGGGAGCGTACGATCGAGATTCGCCGCTGTAGTAGATTGTTTCCGCGTCAAAAATTCGAAGACTTGTGAGGCGCGCTGAGGAGTGCTGGGACTAGGGCTCATGTATGGACCATTGATTGGCTTGCTTAGGTCACCATCTTGTAAGTCTTGCGAGATATCGCCCGTTGTATTAACTTCGACCTCCATAGAGGATATAGCCGGGTTGTCGATTGTCCCTACTGAAATGTCGCCGTCCGATGTGATGAACGAAGTATCCGCCTTCAGCGGCTCGGTGTAGAATTTAGGCGTAACTGGAGTTTGCAGGCCCAGAGAGGAAACAGATGAAGTGGCTTCACTTTCGCTAAAGTGAGTACGCTTAGCCGAGGAAATTGAAAAACAGATAATTAGGCTCACGCTAGGAATCGTTCAGCCCAAGAAATATCCCCTTCCCCGCTGTTGTCCCCGTCATGGGAGTATAAGCTTGGAGATACGCCTAATAACTGGCGTAGAGTGGAGCCGTTCCGTTTAACTTGCGCACGGCCGTCTTTGGGAGGTTCCAAGGGACGAGCAGGACTGTCATTGGAAAATGCATCGGCAGCGACTTTTCCATGTTCGTCATACAATTCAAGAAGACTGGCAACGGAAGGATCTGAGCGCAGCCTCAGGACTCTGCTATCATCTGCAAGGAGTGAGGCACGTTTATTGGTCGTAGATTGCGAGTTTTGCGTGGTTACGGCCTCTGGCATCGGAGGTACTTCAGTCCGCCAACGTTTGTGCACGGTAACATTGTAAGTCCCTCGACTTATCGTAGAGCTCGCTAAGCTGATTGCAGACGAGGCGGGCGTTTGAATGACATTATTAATCGGATGAGCTATACCAAGGGTCAGTATAAGGATGTACTAGGTGTGCTCCAGAAGCCATACTTACGCAGAGGTGGTAGAGTAGCATAATTTAGTTCTGAGCTCTCCGCAAAGCGAGCTGAAGAGGATCTCAGTAAGCGCCCGACTGCAGCTTCGTGTTCCTCCTCGTTGGCAGCAATCGTGGTCACTGCTGTCCAAGGCAAATCCGGTACAGGAACGTTATGAACAATTGGTGGCCGTTCCTTCTTGTTTTTCTTGCTTCCAAAGGATAGTAAGCGCTTGAGGAGTCCCATTATCAAGGATTGTGATCGAAAGGAATGTGGGGTGCTTGACGCTGGAACAGGCTGGGAGTTGGGCCTTCTCGGATGGAGAGTAACTTGAACATTGCGCAAATATGAACAAAGTTCATCTACGCGTTCCATCACGTGGGATCTATAAATGGTCACTCACCGAAGCCGGTCCGAAGGCTATTATCTTCCTCACCCTTCCCTAACTGCTGCTGGGTCCCACCTCGACAACGGCTGTAACGACTTTTTACGAATATGAACTCCGGTGTACTGGAGAACAAAGGCAGTACTGCTCGCGACTTTTTTATGCTTGAACGAAACATCCTCTCACATTTCAAATTAGCTATCCTCCTCTCTATATTATCTTCGTCCCTCATCCTCCAAGCTCGTCTTATCCCGAGTACGGGCGAAGAACAAAAATATTCCGATATACCTCTTGGATCGGTCGAGTTTGCTACAGCACTGGCTGCTATTGCCGGAGGAGTGTGGGAGTACTATAATGGCTGCAGAGACCTCCGGGAGTCCAGGGCGTTCCTGGTCGCCGTAAAGTGAGTGTTCACGAATTTCTCAAGCTTCGATCATCTTATCTACTCTCACAGACCACATCTATGGATCATGGGCATGGTATCCGCCGTTGTATTTGCCACTTGTGTTATCTTGCTCGTCCGCGACGGATAATAGGACAGAGCAGAGGATTCGCAATGTGCAAACAGTGCGTTGAATTCGTCCTTGTCGTTTATGAAAACACCTTTTATGATAACCCTTTATTTCACAGACATTTACCTTGATTCCTTCCATTGGAATACATGTGGCGGGACACACCCGAAGCCACGATGCTCCTAGTCTATTACCATTCGTGAAGTTTTCCCTGGCTCCTGGGAGGCTTTCAATGCTCGCAGGAGCTTTGGTCTGATTGTCGGATGAATCTTACTCAGATATATCGCCTCCAGTTACATGCCCGAAATTTGGAGACACTGCCCATACCGTCGACACAGAAAATTACATGTATTACTACGTTTACGCCAATCTTTTTGACAGCATCTTTACATGCGAGACCGCTTGTGCATAAGCGGCAAACCACGAGTCGAGAGTCGAGGGGCGAGGTGATGGACGGCGGTATTCGGCATGGGACAAGTTGTGCTTAAATTGGATTGTGGTCCGACATATTTATACACCCGAAAGGCATCTTGATTCTTGACCGAGCCATTTCCCCTCATTTTCTCTCTTTACACAGCAGTACATACCCTTCCATCTTTTCCTCCCTTTTCTATTTACACGCCTCTATTACGACCAATACACTATGAAAATCACACAAAAGATAGAAAAATCTTCCAAGGAAGATAAGATCTGGTGGTCGTTCGAGTACTTTCCCCCACGGACCGCCCAGGTGTGCACATTCCATCTCACATTCAGTTACTATGACTCACAAGCAACGTCCAGGGCCTGCAAAATCTGCTCGATCGCATTGAGCGCATGCGCGCTCTGGGGCCCGAGTTCATAGATATTACATGGTTAATATTCTGCATTTACTCCGTCCCCATTGAAAATTGACGTCCGTTTACGATCAGGAATGCAGGAGGGCGCACATCCGACCTAACGTCGGAGATGGTGAAGACATGCCAGGGCCTCATCGGAATAGAGACCTGTATGCATCTGACATGCACGAACATGCCCAAGGAGAAGGTGGACATTGCGTTGGAGGTGCGGATCGGCTTATTTCCTTGCGAAATGAAGGGCTAACCGGCCGACAAAATAGGACGCCAAGCAGCACGGTTGCAGGAATGTCCTCGCTCTACGAGGCGATCCGCCCCAGGGAAAGGACGAGTGGGAGGCCGTCGACGGCGGCTTCGTGCACGGCATTGACCTCGTCAAACACATCCGCCGCAAGTACGACGACTACTTCGACATCGCGGTCGCCGGCTTCCCACAGCACATGGCACTTCCCGAGGAAGAGCTCAAGAATGAGATGCAGTGGCTCAAGGAGAAGATCGATGCTGGCGTCAGCTTTATTTTCACGCAAATGTTTTACGACGTCGATCTTTTCATTGACTGGGTGAAGGCTGTCCGCGCCGCGGGCATCACGGTCCCCATCGTCCCTGGAATAGCTCCCATCCAGACCTGGAATGGCTTCCAGCGCGCGACGAGTCTTGCGAAGATCACGATTCCTCAGCTCTTCCTCGATGCGCTCGAGCCCGTGAAGAACAACGACGAGAAAGTCCGTGAGATCGGGACCAAGTTGGTCGCAGATATGTGCCGCAAGATCCTCGACGCGAACATCGGCATCCGCGGGCTGCACTTCTACACCATGAACCTAGAGAAAGGGACAAAGATGCTGCTTGAAGAGCTAAACCTCGTTCCCAGAATTGAGACTATCAAGCCCTTGCCGTGGAGACAAGTAAGTTTTGAAATCTTATCTCCGGGATCGGCTACTGACAGTCGGCTGCAGTCTCTCACACCCAACAGGCGTCAAGAAACCATCCGTCCCATCTTTTGGGCCAACCGTGCCAAATCTTACATTTCACGCACGGAGAACTGGGATGAATACCCTAATGGACGTTTCGGAGACTCGCGCAGTCCAGCGTATGGCGAACTGGACGGTTACGGTGTCTGGATAAAGCAAACAGTACGTTCCGTCTTCCGTGGATCCGATTCTCTATTTATATCGCCCTCTCTCTTAGAAAGAAGATGCGCTCAAGCTGTGGGGGCGCCCGACGACATTCGCGGACATTGCCTCTCTCTTTGCACGATTCTGTACTTCTGACCTTGCAGCGCTGCCCTGGTCAGACCAGCTTCCTTCCAGCGAGACTTCTGTCATTGCAAAATCTCTCGCCCAAATCAACGAACTCGGGTTTTTGACCATTAATTCGCAGCCCGCCGTTAATGGAGCACGAAGCGACGATAAGACGTTTGGGTGGGGACCCAGCAATGGGTATGTCTATCAAAAGGTACGCGGGTCCGCCTAATGTGAAATACGGCGGGATAAGTGCTAAAACATGTGGGACTAGGCGTATCTTGAGTTCTTCGTCAGCCCTGCCCTGCTCTCCCTTCTCCTCACGCACATCGAACGCGATAGCAGTATCACATACTATGTGATCAACAAGCGCGGGGATCTACGCACTAACACGCACTCCGATGGTCCAAATGCCGTTACCTGGGGCGTGTTCCCAGGCAAGGAAATTATCCAGCCCACAATCGTTGAGGCAGTGAGCTTCATGGCATGGAAGGTCAGCGGCAACCATTTCAATCTTTTCAGTTAACCAGTGCACTAACGCAATTTCTCCAGGACGAGGCCTTTGAACTTGGCACACAATGGGCTAAGCTCTATGAACACGATTCGCCCTCCCAGAAGCTCATCTCTGAATTCATGGAGACCTCTTTCCTGGTCAACGTCGTCCATAACGACTTCCACGACGCTGACGCCATCTTCCGGCCCTTCTTCAAGGCCGGCGCTGAATACTCAGCTGTGAAGTCCAAATCGATCACTGTCAACGGCCACTGAAATGCTGATGCGGCATCTCTTTTCCCTTCTTAATCCTGACAGTCGTCACAGTGCTCTTCATATTAGCTCTATTTCTTGTTTTCTTTCATGTATCTCTCGAACACGGGTTCAACCCCCGTCGTTCTGTAGCCATATCCCTGGGACTTTCTTTCCGCATCACTCGTTTTGTCTTTGTTATGTCTCCATCTCTCAGCATTGCATCTTCGCATTCCCTGCGAACCCATCACGACATCCATACTCATATACTCCTGCATCAACTGCATTTATCATATAGATATCCCATGCGTCATATGGCACTAGTCTCACACTTATACAATGGAAATACATATCATTGCTCCGAATTATAAAACTATGTCTCAGCATGCAAGATCACAGCAGTTCAGAGAAGAAGAAATCATTGTTTGTGGGCGGTGCACCAGCTACGAGGCCACTCGGAATCTCAACCATCTCACCTGATAGATCTGGTACAATGGGGATGATTAGATGACTATCCCAGTACGCAACAGATGAACACTAACCAAGCAGCTTGATCTTCAGACCAATCTCAGTAAGAGCCTGCACAAAGCCGGCAGTCTCCTTGGAGGAGACATGCCCGCCGTCTCTCCTCAGCATGTTCAACCCGTCTGTCCAATCAGCCCACCGCGACGAGTCCGGCGCAATGAGGTCCGCCAGCGACCCCTCGTGCGCGCTAAGTAACGAAAATGACAAGGGCGAGGGTATCGGCGCCGAGCTGGGCGGAAAGTCGTTCTGTTCGCGGAGCATATTCGGCGGGGGTGCGCATGTGCCACCGGCGATCTCGCTTATCAGAGAAACATCGATGCGCTCGGGGAGATCCTCGAGGCCGTTGCGGACAGGGAATTTAACCGCGCTGTCGACGTAATGCAGGTACTTCTGGCTGGTATCCTGTAGGATGTGTCAGTTTTGTCGCTAGTATGTAATTATCGTGTGTTTTACTAGTCTCATGAAGCGCCAGGGCCGCGCCGGCCTTCGAGGGACGCCGTCCCGATTGGTGGGTTGTTGGGCTGCGTTGACAAACCATGCGCCTTGCAAGAGGCATTGGATCCTTTGCTGCTTTACAAATTCAAATGACTCTTTGTAAAGTTTGGCGCGTAAATTCCTGTTCGTTGGGTTATAGTTGCACGAACTCGGTCTGTGGAGGGATAACATACCGAACGGGTATCTTGCTCAATAAATCATCCTCAAGTTCGAGTTGTTCCATCTGACGGTCGCGCACATCGCGGTAGTCAGATTCGAGGAAGTCTGCCTCGACTTCGTGCCATTCGCGTGAGCTCTCTTTCCGCAGAGCAAGCTTCACTCTATACATACAGTAAGATATGAGCCCCGCCCAGAAAAAATAAAAGACATACTGGCTGCGGACCAAAGCTACTATGCGTGGAAAATCGCCGCTGGTTGCACCACTTTCGCTCCACATGCGAATGAAAAAATGAGTCGCCAGCGAATGCACGCGATGGAAGTCAAGGAAGAGGGGCTGGAATGTCGTGGCAGTGGAATCTGTGGGCAAAAGTGAGATCAGTTCATTTGCGACTGGCTCATAGACGTTATAACATACATCCTGGAGCATATATGTCCCAGTGCTCTGAAAGCAATGCAACAACTTCATTGGAGCCTTTTCCTATTGGGCAACGTCTTTCTTCGGGCCTACTCAACTGCTCCGAGATTACTTTGGGAAAATCTGGGTCACTCTCAATGAATTTCTTCTGTCATTGAAAACGGGTAAGTAAATCGATAGATCTTGACAACAGTATGATCACGCACCAGACACTCTATGCCTAGAACACCGACTTCGTTAAACTCTTGAGCAATATCTTCGGTGTCGAAACCTAGTTTGCGCCACTTCAAAGATTGGCCGTTTGCATCCACTTCTTCGTCAAGCTTCGTGGCAGCCCATATATGATCAAGGAAGTCGGCATGCGTTACGTCTTCCTCAGGGTCAAGCATTGTCATCTTCTTACGATAGGTGACGCGGACGATGTTTGCTTGGAAGTCCATACAAGACGTCATTAGATCTTCAATATTATGCAGTGACATCAACCGCTAGAATAGATAATTATGAACATAGGCGGCGAGGAGAAAAGGCGAAAGACATGCCACGACTGCTTTCCGGACGTTCAGTCTTTCCAGCTCTGCAATAAATTCCTCCCAACTGTCGTCGCTAGCATGTGCAAGCAGGGAGTTGATGAGCATCATGCTACAATTAAATCGTTAGAGGTTGAATACGCTCCGAAAATACGCAAGCATTCACCTGTACTGAGCCATCGCCATTTCTGCGCTCCCGAGTCGATTCACAACAGTCTCCAATGACCCGCGCTCCTTCCTCATTTGCGTAAACACCGCCTGGAACCCGTACCGATACACCGAGCCGGGTGGAGCAATCGCAGCAATTCGACTCGAGCTCGCGGGCTGCGGCCCAGGAAGGCTGCTGGGGTCCGCTTCAACGAGTTTCTTCAGGATGGCGGTGGCAGGGCGGCATACATTGATCAGAGATTGTGGAGAGGCAAGGATGTGCACGATCGTCAATATGAAGTCGTCGGTCAGACTTGCCCATCCGTAGTCCAACTCCATCAGATTTTGCATTGCTGTGAGCGCGTACTGTGTAGATTGTTAATTTGAGGCAGTGCATCACAATGCGAAAACGTACGGCGAGGGTATTTCCTGTACTCGTGCATATGACGTCGACTAGTTCATTGAGTCCATCGTGATCGAGAAATTCGCGCGCGAAAGCCTCCTCCTGTGCGGGACATGAGTGGCGTGAAGATTAGAAATTACGAGTTGAACTGTACCCGGATGTACTTTTGAAGAGAAAAGAGGAGTAACTTGTGGTTCTTGTCCGCCTTGTTACTCAGCTTGATTGCGGTTTCCCTAGCTTCACGGGCTGGGGCGTTGACCAGCCTTGAATAGGGGTTAGAGAGCGCTCAAAGCAGCGGGAAAGACTCACTTCAAACCCGACTTGTTCTTGATCTTCTTCCGTAGATTGTCATTCGTCACCAGTTCGTCGACCTCGTCGCGTAGGGCGAAATGCGTTGGGGATTCCTTGATTCCCAAATTGACACAGAGCTGCCTCACGACATCGTCCACAGTGAGGGTGGGATCGATACGTGTCCGAACAGTAACACCCTCCGCCGTTGTAACATTGTTAGTGGGGACCAACGCGCCCGATCTGGTGCCATTGCCATTCACTGCCGTAGATGGGCTCAAAGGACTCCGACCAGCGGACGACGTGTGGCCTGAAGCAGACATGGATATTTAGAGGCGTGAGATCACAAAGAAGTGGGGGGAGCTGTTCTGGTTGCCTCCAGTGAAGATATGCCGCCGGTATAATATAGTTTGCAATAAGCTATGAAGAAATGCAAATACAAGTAGAATACATGATTTCTAAATGTGTCTGCTCTCACGCACAGGATACTAGACTCACTCGTCCCCAATGATAATCCGTGACGACCTCTATCTAGCTCAATGGATGTGCACCGAGGAGCCCTGGAGAAAGTAATTAGCATTGCGTGTGGAAAACCACGACAGAAAAGTCAGTAAAGCGTAGTTGGCGTCTTTTGCGGTCGATTTCCGAAGAAATAGGCCACTCTGACTGACGTGCAAAATGTCGAACTAATTCATCATGAAATGAGGAAATAGAAATGGGGCTTACACTTTGGTGATAGCAGTCCGCCTGTTTGAATGAAGAGAATATCGACGCGTAAAAGAAAAGGATGCGCACTGGCGGAAAAATAATATCTGCATTGCGCTTATGAGGGACAAGCGTGTGAATATCTTTTCGAGCACGTGTCAACGCGCTCGACTCTGGGCGCTGATTTTAGCGCGCGCGCCGCGCCGACTCCGTCAACATCAGCGCCAACAATCTTCCCCAAATCATGATGTAACGTCCTGAACTCCTTGATCATCTATCTCAGTCTATATTATGAAACCCTTCTCTCAGTTTATGCTGCTGATGTTGCTGCGAATTCATAGATCAAATCAAAACTTGTGAACCTCTTGCCACTGCTTGGGCCTACTCCATTTCCACTTACAATGTAGTATATTCCAGCAGCTCATCATAATGCGTCGGTAACATAGGTATATCTACATAGAACATATATAGTTACATAAATTAGATACAAAGAAAGTCCATGGTCATTATATTCGCCTTGAGTAGGGTAACGAGGATTAGTGTTGACAGTAGCCTAGCTAGATGCCTGGAAGGTTGATTATGCTAAAGATGTGCCTTTGTCACGGCAGATGGTGTGGGGTATAGTTTGTGTGCAGAGCTTGAGTCGAGAGACTCCAGGATAAATATGATAGACCTGGATGTGTTCATTTCTGGTAGCGGTAGAGCACCGTGCTGCGCCGAGACGTAAGGACGACGAAGTCAGGGGAGATGAATGAATTCCGTGGTTGTTTGCGCGTAGTGCGCGTAACGAACTTCCATACTCGCACAATGCGACGCTCCAATTTTTGGGTATATGAAGGTCGGGAGCGGTGAATGGTGCTATATATTTTGTGAGATAACAGCTTCCGCTAGATCACATTATAAGTACACACCTTGCCATTTCGGTATCAGCCAGAGGCATGGACATGGAAAAGCGGGGATCGCGGACGACAACAGGCATGATTAGGTAGTCGGTCTGGAGCAGCTTTGGGTGCGTGTGTGTTGAAATATGTTGCGATTGACTTCGTTAAAATAATGGGCCGTCTCCGTGGAAAGGTGAGTAAGCTGAAGGAATTGGGGTGGTAGAAACGGCTAAGTAGAAGCAATACGGCAAGAAGGGATAGAGCGCAAAGACAGAACACACAGAATTAAAAGGGCTGATCCAGATCGCAAGGACTGTGGATGGGTTGAGGTGTCCTCTTTATACCGGCCAGACGATGATGCCACAACAATCACCGCATCCTATTGTGCCTGTACGCGGCGGGCCTTCCAGCAACTCCCGTGATATGCAGGAAAACAAGGAAACGTAAAGTTCAAGACCATAGCAACCACCATTGTAGTAGTAAACCGCGTTGAGAAAATGTAATGCAACTGACGTTTATGCCAGATGAGAAACAATGAGATGGTTAGGCACCGCCATCTCCCGGCCGCTTGTTTGCACGCACGCCGGCCCGCTAGTTGTTTGGTCACTGCCTTACACTATTGTTCAACAACTTCTGTGTCTATCATAATTTTATTTTCTGCTTCGAATCTCGATGAAGACTAGAAATCGCCTGCGCTTACAGAGACATGCCCAGAAATACATAAATATCGTGGGATTTCATGATTGACGACCTCAGCCTGAGCGTAAGACAAAAGTAGTTGAGATAAAGGATGGATACAGACGGTGATATAAAATAAGGGATATAATCTCGTAAATAACGTTACAGACAACAATAATGACTATACAACAGGCTATTGAGCGCTAGCTGCGTCCGGTCGAACTTTCCCGAGCCAAGATCTGTTGCACTTCCACGCACTCCTCTGGGTCTCTGAAAATTCGTAGCGGTATGTGCCCGGGCATCTGTGTCCGTGCGCGATACACCCGCAACTGCAGATCCTTCCGCCTCTTCTCACTCTCGGTTAAAGACTTCCCAAACGAATCAGTGCTGGATGTAGACGAAGTCGTTTTGTGGGAACGGGCAGAAGCGGCAGGTGAGCGCAGGTTAGCGCTATTGTGTATCGACGGCGGAAGAGTAGGCTTGGGTGGTTGTGTAGTGAACGATGTAGACATTCGAGAGCCGATGGATGGTGGTGTGTCCATCCTGGCAAACGACGCGGCAGTTGGAGTCATCACTTCCTCGACTGCTTCGGGCTCGTTCACAAGCACGTTGTTATTAAAGTATGTTGCCGTTGCAGCCTTCTGCCTCTCTCTTCCGGCATATGCGTTTAAACGGGGAGTCTGATTCGCATCGGCGTTGGCTGGGTTCAACGGTGAGCCAACGGCGCTGTAGTTGTACCTGGAAAAAGAATCTGTTGAGAACGACGAAGTTGACTGTCCAGTTTCACTCCTTGACACCAAAGGCCGGTCGCTGTTTCTTGTTCCTGCCGCCCCAATCGCAATTGCATTCCATCCGGTCGGATCCTCAAGCGGATCGGTGGATGCATCGGCATCTCGCACAAAAACCGCTAGAATACTATCTGGTCTCTCGCGAGCTAGGCTGGTGCATTCGACTATCAATATTCAAAGCTTGGGAGAAAGGAAGCGGTTACATACTCTGCATAAAGTTCGAGGTCCTGCTCACCACTGTCACCAATAAGGAAGAATCTGGAATCCGGAAATGAATCAAGCACGTCAACAACGCCAGCTCGTTTCCTGGCCGCGGGGGCGGATAGAAGGCCACTGAATAATGACCGTCCAGCGTACGATCGTAATTTGATTGACCCTTATTTTGCCATTGAGATGAATCCAGAACCTGTTGCCCGACACGGTACTCACCAGGTGGCAGCTTTGATATTTCAAAGAATTCGTTGAGAACTGGCAGGTACTCAAATGGGCCATTTGACTGCAACACACCCGTCAGACTTAGACGCCCAGGGGGAACTCCGAGACTCACCACGTAATGGAATCGGACGCCGTTCTTCCACATACTGGCATACCATTCTCCCATCCCGGGTATGACGTTGTCAGTTAAATCCTTGACGAATACATTATGGAAAACAGTCCGTGCGCCGAGAAGTATTCCAGATAGTTTAATAGTGTCGTCCACGTCTGAGATTACTCGTATAGGGGAATGGGTGATCGGTATACGAGTTAGAGAAGTCAAGGGAACCGAAGATGGATTTGGTGGTCGAATGTCATCTGAGCGCCCCGGGGGGATGTTGATCGGAAGCAGCTGAGCCACAACTAGCAGGTCATGCTCTGCTATTGCTTCGCCAAATGCGATGTGCAATGCGGTTGGGTGATGACATAGCTCTTCCCAGTTGATGCTGAATTTGACTTGGAAGCTGCCGTCAGCAGCTGTTGTTACATCCTGAGATACAAGAGGTCCATTTATCGAGTCAAACATCAATTCATCTTCCTCTTCCTCAGCAGTCGTTTTGCGAGGAGTGGTCGTTCTCGTCTGATTTTCATGTGGAGAAGCGAATAGATGCAGACGGACTGTCCGATTTGGAAGAACAGACGACCAGAAAGGCTGCAGACGCTTTTCAAGGTTGGCATGAAGCCGTTTGATGACGTCATTTGCCATGGAACCAGAGGAATTAGGGACATAAGGGGGCGTCACAGCTTGACTGGACCTTCCAGACGCAGGGAGATCGTCTGTCGACGAGGATGGGGACGAAGCAGCACTCAGACCATCCGGGCCGATGACTTTCTTAGCTCGGCGCAGTTGCTGGTCAAGCTCCTCCATGTTAAAATCGTCCGTTATCTCTGTAGGACGCGGGGGGAGTTTGACACTAGCCAATAATTCTTCGGTGGATGGGGTTAATTGGGCGAAGGAGGAACTGTGTGGAAGAATATCTCCTGCATTTTCAACCAGCTTGGGAAGATATGCATAGCCTATTACGCCATGTGTCAAGGAACCTGACCAAATGCAAGATTAGCGCGCACCTCTGGCTAATCTCATGAAGGCTCTTTGAGAACGACTGGCGTTTTCTGGCGGGCGATAGCTAATGGCATATCCGGAGACAAATACCTCGAGTTGAAATGGTTTAGGCTCTACGACGCGGTAAGTAATTAGCAAAATGCTAAAATAGGGGAAATGAGACGTACCATCAGGAGATAAGTGCGTTCCTGTCGTGTTTGTGGGGTATCTCCTCACGGCCCATCCAGGGAATAGGTTAACGAGTTCAGTGTTCACTGAACCCGAGCCATACAGTCCTTTCCGCCTGACTCTAATCTTTTGGCCTGCCCACGCTCGCCAGCTTTGTGGCGCATCGACGTCTTGGGCGCCTCTTGAAGCCCTTGAAGCGGAGGAAGACTCTTGGCTGGCTAAGTAGCCCTTCAGAGTAGATACGTGCGACCTCGCTGAGTTCAAATACCTCCACGAAGAGGACATTTCTTGTGGCATGGTGGAGGTTAGTGGTTGAGAGAGCGATCGGGTTATTTTTGGTCACTGACCAACAGCGCTCTGCAGTTGGCTATGCACAGCTGAATTGAACAGCAGCGTACTCGCGCGTTTTTAGATGGTTTCGCGTGATTTTTTGGTCTTCAGATAACCGAAAGAGAGCGTATATGAGCCATTTAGGTCCGGAAAAGATTTTTGTAAGACAGCCTTCACAATTGCGAAAGAGTGTTTGCAAGACGCGTTTTGGCTGAGTGTAATAAGACGGGCTTCACGGGTAGTTCGAACTCCGCCTCAAAAAGTTTACGACGCCTCTCGACGTCGCCCACGGCGGCCTGAGAGAACACACTTCTGCGCGCATGAGTTCTCGTTGCATACACGAAGGTTAGAGGTAATCCAGAAAAGTTCTTGACCGTGACTGAACGTTGAACGCGCACACCTCACAGAAACTATTTGTCCATGACCTTCCTTGGTGCATGTACTACCAGGCGACTTCCCAATTTACGAATACGGTCTCCCTCGCGTCATCTTCCGCGCTCTATCTTCAGAACTGGTTCTGCCATCCCATCGTCACAGAGGAACCACACCACTATCTCCGACAAACTTAAGCCGAAGCTCTGCGACGCTCAATCCGAAGAGTATTTGCACTTCATAGACAAACTCACGTATGTCTTGCGTCTGCATACTGGACGCGAGCTCGGCTTGGAAAATCAGGAAGATGGCTTTGTCTCGCTGAAACTCCTGGTAGGTGATATCACTTGGGTAGATATATGGGCTAATCTCTCGCGTTTGCCACTGCATAGTTGAACCATCCAGAATTCCGGGGGACGGATATGCCTTCACTGCAGAAAATCATGGACATGGACACGAAGCACCGGTTTGTACTGCGGTACAGACCGACGAGCAAAGATGGTTCTTGGTGGATACGCGCGAGAAGGTGGAATGTGAGTGATCTCTAACGATATATACGCATAATGATAATTAATGCGTTCCACGAAGGAATCCTACAGTTTCCTGAAAGCAATCCTGACGGGAAAAGGACCACCGCAATCTGTTTATCGAACAACCGTGCAAGAATATATTGCTCATATAGGTGAGTATGACTTCTGGTGTCCGACGTATCTTATTGATTTCAACTTCAGCAAGAAATGGAATACCCAGGCAACGAGATGAGTTTATCCAACTTGAATGTAGCATACCTACAGACCATTATCTAGACGGTCTGTTAATCTTTTACAAATTTTTCGCTCGGCTAACAGCGCTCCGCCAGATTTGAAGCCGCGGGACCATCTTTTCCTCTTCATCGACATAAAAAAATGCCAGGACCATGGCATGCACTTTTTTACCCCCACTCCACCCCCACAACCCCTCGCTCCTCCTTCTCATTTATACACTAAGGGCGACGAATACGGTTATATCCCACCGTCATTTTTCATCACAGTCGATCGAGTGCTGACGAAAAAGCAACTTATCTGGGGTAATCCTGACCCAATTATGCGGGAAGCCCTTCCCTTGTTGACAAAGAAAGAGGAAGAAGACCAGAGGCAGACTTTTCTTAGAGAACCAAGGTTCAATATAAACGGAGCCATCAAGCTACCTCGCCAATACACCGCACCTCATCCACGGACAATAGCAGAAGCGAAAAAGATTGTGACGACGACATGATATAGTACCTATATGTATAATAAATAATAGATCTAATGCTTCATACTTAGATACGAAACTCACTCCTTATCAGCGATACAAAGAGTGGACGAAAACAAACAGTCAATTCGTCCATACGGACTACAACAAGACCTTTGTTAACTGCAAGTCATTGGGGATGCTGAGACTTTTGACAAAATACTCAACCTGCTGCGCTAGAGGCGCACCACTGAACCAAGCCAAGAGAGCATGTCGATAGGCAGGATCAATGTCAGTCCTTCTGATTCTTCGCTCAAACCCTTGTTTTGCGATCTTGGATCGCGAACTTGCGGACCCCGGCTTATAGCATTCACGTTCAAGAGTGACAGTCAGTTTCTTCCATTCTTCTTCCTGTAGCGAAACGAGTGCATCTATCCTGTCCCAGATATCCTCGATCCGCCGTAGCCATGATTCTCCCCCGTAATCGTCAGCTATTGACTCTAAAGATCGTGAATATGCGCTTCGACACGCCTCCATCCTATCGGATATCACAGAAGATTTAAAGTGATGAATCTGTCTCCGCTGAGTGAGATAAGTAGCAAGGATACTCGCGTATGAAGGAGGCTCGGACGCAGAGTGAATGGAGACTTTTGCCATTGATGTGATGACACGGTGACCCGTATCTTGCAGGTAGCTCTCAAATTTGACCTTGATTCGCTGTGGATGTTCGTCATGGGGCGTGCGCCAAAACTTGACGACAAAACCTTCTTCATTTTTTATGTTCAGCTTACTGAGGGCAGCCGGGTCAACCCTAGGTGCGCCGTGAACACGCGGTCGAGGAAACGGGAGGGATGTCCAGTCGAAATCGGCAGGCGGCTCTTTGCCATCCTTGGACATGATAGAGAGAAGAATCAGGTCTGTCGTTTCGTATACAATCTTTATGGGCATGCTTGGGTCGATCAACTCAAAGACGTAGGTCTTGCTGCGATCAAATTTCTCCAGAATTCCAGTATATTTCGTGTCGAGGATACTGCGCGCAGTCGCGGCATGAGGACCATCGAAAGACGACCTGCTCGCAGTGATCCAGGTATTCTTGTAACAGAACAAGCTGATGATGCTGCCGTCTACCTTTTCCTCGATCTCGAAGGTATATTCATTACCGGTGGGTCTATATGCTAGCTTTTCGTGGTAGTTGAAGAACTTTGAGAAGCTCCTAGAGACAACGTTACCAGTGGGTATTTCCGTGACGAGTGCTCTCGCCGCCACAGCCAGCGCATCCCATTTTTGTCGCGAAAATGCACGGTTGGTGTAGTTGTGGATGGCAATGGGAAGAGACGGGTGGTCTTTGGAGGTGATTAGCGCGTACGGCTTGCCTGAAGGTCTTGGGCGAGAAGTTGCATAGTCTTTTAGCATCGCATGATCGATCGTCAAAGAGGTCAAAGGATCGGAAATCCGAGTCGACATTTCTAAGGTGGTTGAGGCGAGAGCGATACACGGGCGACAATCACTAGTCGTTGTGGCATAGAGGCCGGAACTCCCACAGTAAAGCTGTAGGCCGGCGAGTGCAAGCTACCATTATTTTTGTCGGCACATAGAAAGATGTTTGCAAGTCGCCTGGCCCGCAAGGAATCGAATGCGTCTGTCCCTATCAATGTCGTCTTGAGAATAAGGTGCGGAATGGAGTCTGGAGGGAGATTTTTATTAGTGCGATGTGGTGGTTTAAGATAAGCCCGGAGTCGCTGGCGTCGCGCCGGGTCTGGCCAGATCACCGGCTTGCGCCTTTACCCGCCCAGACCACCTTCACATCGGCGAGCAAGCTGTCTGCCTATCGCTCCACACTCCAGAATGCACCAGATTAACTCGGGCTCAGGAGTTCTGGGCGGCTACCGGGTGGTGTGACTGTTTCACATACGGGTATTGAAGGTCGCCCCAGGCCCCGGACGTTTCCCCAGCTTGGTCTCTGACCACCACCACCACCGATACCACCCTCCCACCAACGGGACCCCCAACGATGAGCCCTCGAGTCCCGATGCGCCAGCAGGTGGAGGAGTATCTCAATGCACTGCAAGACGAGATCGTCGGCGCGTTTGAGAAGCTCGATCCCACCGCGCCCCTGTTCAAGCGCGATTCCTGGGTCCGTACCCAGGGCGGCGTCGGCAAGTCCTGTGTATTCGCTGCGCCGCCTGCCGTGGAAGGCCTCTCTCCGCCGCCAGTGACAGTCCTCGAGAAAGCTGGCGTGAACATCTCCGTCGTACACGGGACGCTGCCACCACCCGCGATCAAGCAGATGCGCGCCGATCACATGTCGATGCCGCTGCCTGACCGCCCAGAAGGCCTACCATTCTTCGCCGCGGGTCTCAGTCTCGTCGTACACCCACGCAATCCGCACGCGCCGACCGTGCACGCGAACTACCGCTACTTCGAGATCATCGAGCCCACCACCGCCAACACAGACCCGGACGCGCCGCCGACCGTGCTAGCGTGGTGGTTCGGCGGTGGGTCTGATCTCACGCCATCGTACCTCTACGAGGAGGATGCGGTGCATTTCCACGGCACGCTACAGGCCGCATGCGCGCGGCACGGCGCGCAGCTGTATCCGGCGTTTAAAAAGTGGTGCGATGAATACTTCTACATCCCACATCGTGGCGAGTCGCGCGGGATCGGCGGGCTTTTCTTTGACGATCTAAACGAGGGTCCTCACTTGCGGCTGCCCAGCCCCGCGAGCGAGGTCGTGCGCCCGACTACGCCTGACGCGATCTTCGCGTTCGTCAAGGATCTAGGGAACTCTTTCATACCATCTTATCTTCCCATCCTCGGGATCCGCCACGCTACCCCGTACACAGAACAACAGCGCCGCTGGCAGCTCATCCGTCGTGGCAGATATGTCGAATTCAATTTGGTGTACGACCGAGGCACCAAATTCGGCCTGATGACACCGGGTGCGAGGATCGAAAGCATCTTGATGAGCTTGCCAGAGACGGCTCGATGGGAATACATGACCGAGATGGGTGCAGAGGGAACGGAGGAAGGAAAACTTATGGCAGTGGTGAGGGAGCCAAGGGCCTGGGTGTAGTTCACTAGCACACAAATTAAGTCAAGAAATGCATTTACATTTTGTATATATTACTTATCGTTGGACATGATATCGCGTTCCTGGACAGTGAGTTTCTACTTGGTTCAAAGAGGAGCCGCATATTATTCGCTGCTGAGCGGCCATTCTATCTCAGACACCCGTGTACTTACAATTTCACGTTGGACGCATGTCGTCCAGTGCGCGTTTGAGGATACTTATAGCAAATCGTCGCCGTTCAGCTCAAGAACGGATATTTCTCCAGAGCGATGCCCCAAGAAAATAACCCCACTCAACTCGCCGAATGCACAGCACGTAATATCATCTAGGAAAAGGGCGTGGTCAATAAGCGCCAGAAGCATGCACAGAAACGACAGCGGACGGGTCACCTCGCAGGTCAAAAGACTGCAGCGAATGCACGATGCGGCGCGGTATCTCGATAGCGGTCACGGTGACTCCCGGGGCCGGTGGTGCGCGCACGTACGACTCGAGCGCCGCGGGGGACGCCTGCCCCCATACCTGGACCTCGCGCAGCGTGCTCGCGCGCTTGCGCTCGATCCAAACTCCGCGCCGGCCCTGCGCGCCGATTGCCTGCGTGCTAAGAAAGCCGCGCGCGCCGCCGTCGAGCCCGCTCTGCATGCGCAGCGACCCGCGCGCGGACATGTGCGCCGAGGGCGGGGTCGGCGAGGGGGAAGGTGTAAAGTTCGCTGAGTAGGTAGTGTTGGTGGGCGCCGGGGGCGGGACCCTGCTGGAAGTATCGTGCGCGGGCGGGAGGGGTAGGTATAGCTGCGAGAGGGTGGCGCTCACGGCGAGCGGGTATACGCCGGCTAGGATAACCTCCAGCGAGGGGTATATATCGTCGGTGTCAGATTCCTGTGTGCTAGATGTTCGCACGCGGACGACGTAGTGGAATAGGCCATGTATCACGTCGTATGCGAAAAGGCTAAGCTCAGATGTCTGTGTCTGGGACGCTGGATGATATATCGTCGTCGTTTGCGAAAAGGATACTTCGCGGAATGTCATCTTGAATTTGTGCTTCAAGGCAGAAGATTCAGAGTTAGCAGACGAGTGGCATCCGGGCACGTATTTGAACACTTCCAGGGAGCGAGTTCGGAATATGAGCACATATTCGCCTATGAACTGGGCGGCGATGATACCATTCCACTAGGACCTATGGTCAGGTCATCGGAAATTTAGCCAAATCGCGTGTACATACCAGTCCTTCCTGATCATCTGTATTTAGCGTAATCGTCTGTGAGTTCAAGTGATCTTCTGAGCTACCGCCTTGACACTCATCCCAGCTGAGAATTTCTACAAGGCCTGATGTCGACAAAGCAACTAGTTTCCTTTCGGGATCTATGGATCGAATCACCTTGTACAGCGGTAGTGGTATCGCTTTTAAAAGGCGAAATGAATGCACAGTAGAAGTGGGCTCTGAGGCCAAGGACGTTAATTTTATTTCGTATATTTGCACCATATGGGGTCTGAGCAATGTAAATGATATTAGTCGGCAAACGTACATGGACAGTAGGGGGTACGGACGGTGCTGAGCGCGATAAAGCGAGGAAGATTGTCTCCCCTTTGAGATCAATACTGACAGCATGAGTGATCCACAGTCCAGACTCCAGGAAACCGGTGCCGCGAAGGATGGGCATACGGCGAAACGGCCTGCTTTCCGAGTCAGACAAATAGCCTGAGGCAGAAGGACTGGCCAGGATATCAGGCGGTTGCGTATCATAAAGATACACAGCGCCCTCGAAATAGACAACCACAAGCCACCTATCCAAAAACAACTTCACTCCCATTAAGGTGTTTCCTACCGTCTCACGCGGCAGCTTTTGAGGTGGGTGTGGGCGCCAGCGAGTCCATAGCTCAGACATTATCTCGGCCTCCGTCACGATTGACTCGATCTCGGCGTCAGAGTGGTCAGTCAGGTGCATATCTTCACGGCGATACGCGTCAAGGAGGTCAGGCGGTAGTGGAAGATAACTGCTTTGCTCCCTTAGTATCTTCATCCAAAGTTCGCGTTCGTAGGTGATCTTCGAGAGTCGCTTGCATGTCTGTGTGTGATCAAAGTTCAAGTCGCCGAGGCTGGCAACACCCGTTCAAACACTCGCCTGCCGGATACTGAGAAGGTCTTGTAGGCCCAGGAATTCAAGAATTGATACCAGAAGTTCTGGAGGTAGAAGAAGAATTGGCGAGAATGAATCTTCCATATGTTGGTGGAAGTTGTTGGCTGAGGACCACCATCGTGAGTGAAGCCGACGCTCGCCCTAATTTGGTCGTTTATATATAGAATCGCTCCCAAAAATGCTCTTTTTGTCACCGTTCTCGTTCTCATGAGTCCGACTCAACATGCACTGGAGCATACAGGTAAATACAGGGTATCAACTGAAAGGTCGGCACCAGCTGATGCTGATCAATTGAAAGAGAGGGGGCAGCGGGCGCAATTCCTCTTCTTATCTGCGGCCACATGGCTGCACTTAGTTTTTGTGTTGAACCATCGGGTCTTCACTTGGAGTAGCACCCCACTCAAAGACGCGATTTCGCCCTCGCCCCTATTTCGTTCACTACCCTGGGTCTTGAATTCGCATTTCCAAACGCTTCTGGTGAAGGCATTGGCTTTCGGACGGTCTGAACTCGACCTCCGCACGGAGAAAGACGGACAAAATGATCATCCAGAGTCAAGACACTCCAAAAACACCGATTCTGGACGCCCAGCACATTCCCTATTATCCGTCACCAGATACTCCTCTGCAGACTGAGGGTCCGCCTGCGTACTATGGCTCACACGGGCCGTACGTTGTTCAAGGACCCTTGCAGCCATACATTGTGAACGACCCCCCACTGCCAGCCTACAAGCATGAGCAGTTGCCTACGTCGCGGCGCTTTCTCCGCACACTTTTTGTAGCGGTATTCATATGGATTCTGCTAGGTGTATTCCTTCGGGCTGTCATTCCATGGAGTGTGGGATGGGGCCATGACACGGTGCGTTGTTTCGTTTACTAGATAGAGCATACTTAGAAATAATCGTTGGCCTTTTCCGAATAGACGCAATGGGAATATGATATTCCTTCAGAATTTGTGGTTTCGAGTTGCGTTCAAGGGAACAGATGGAACTCCTACAATTTTCGGACCACAGAGATCGACCGTCCCAACATCTCGTTCGCGAACCGGTCAACTGACTTCCCGTATAACTCCCTAGCTTCCTTCTCCCTCCCTATCGATTCCGATTCGCTCTTTCTCCTTGGTCGCGGACAACTATTCTCGGGCACTCTCGACGTTACCACCTCACCTAAACAGCCCCGCGACAGTGTTACTATTCAAATACGAGTGCATTATACCCAAGAGAGCACGCGCAATCTGGTGAAACTCTGTAAGCTTGCGTACAGTGTAGCAGACAAACCCAGCGGTGTGGGACTATTTGTGAGTTTTCAATTCATGCCTTTTTCTGTGGGCAATGGGCCCAGACTAAGCCAAATGTACTGTGCGAAAGAACTTGGTTACTAAATTTCTTCCAATTCACCATACTTCTAGACACCACAATGGCGCAATGGAATGCCGTATCACGATTGGAAAGAAGACCAAGTAGTGTTCGAGACCACTGTCATTCTGCCTGAAGTTTGGGATGCAGAAATGCCCCTCCAGATCAAGGAATTTCTAGCGGACGCCACCTCTACGACATATCGATTCGCAGACCTGAATAAGAAAGTGTATTTTGACTCAGTAATACTGAAAGGATTGAATGCACCTATCGAAGTGACAGTAGGTATTTTGACTTTGTATAGTCGTACCATATACTGACAAGGCCGTTACACTCTCGGATCGAAGTCACTGAGCGCACGCACCGTTAACTTCGAAGCTAAGAACGGGGCCATAAAGGGGATGTTCAACGTCACCAGTTCGCTCGTTCTGAGCGCCATTGACGGCGGCATCGAGGTCGACGTCGGCCTTGAATGCCACGATCGCACCAAGCCGACATTCATCGCGCACACCAGTAATAGGTGAGCGGCGCGTTCCACCTCCAGCACACACACACTCCCCATTTTTTTTTTCGCTCATTCACCCGCTGCAGCCCGATCAACGCCGAAATAAGCCTAACAAGTAGCCGGCATGCCGACGCGTCGTATGCGGTTTCAGCGACGACGTCGAACAGCGACTTGCACCTACGCTTCGCGGCGCAGCCTGTGGACTCGCGGCTCAACATAAGCGCGTCGACGACGAACGGCCCTGCGGACATCAGCATGCATCCCGCATATGAGGGCCGCTTTGTGCTGCAATCATCGACGGAGGCCCACATTCGCGAAAAGAGAGACGTCCGAGATCCGAGCGGACACGGGCGCGAGCGGCATGTCCATTACAGGGAATTGCAGAGCAGCGGGTTGAAAGTCGTCGAAGGGAGAGTGCAGTGGTGGAGGAACAAGGGGTCAAGGAGACATCATGATGCAATCGGGAGGACAGACAGCGTTGTATCGGTTCGAAATACTAACGCGCCGCTTACGTTCGCGTTGTAGGCTGCCAGTACTAATCCCCGAATAAATCATTGGTCCATCAGGGAGACAAGCAGATGTACTGGCTCCATCTTCCTACAAGCAGTGAATGTGGTCTACTTTTTAATTAGCTGGAACTTTCTTGTGGACGTAAAGTAGTCTGGATTTTGGCAGGTGATGGCACAGAAGTTCTCAAGGTGTCCCCGGTCCCCCGGGCCGGACTATCTTATCTTTTGTGGATCTAATCGGCTACTCTATCTGGAATCAGTGATACAGTTCGTAGCGAAGCGTTGAACCGATTATTTAATTTTGTCCACATCTCCACCATGGCACAACCAATAGGTCAGTGATATTCATCGAATCTTATCCACGCCATCTGAAGTACCGTGGTATAGCCTTACTATCTGTTTACGAAAAGACCGATCTCTTGGATCTCGCAAAAGGCCTCCAAGCTGCCGGAGTTCGTCTCTTGGGCTCAGGTGGAACAGCCAAAAAGATCAGAGAGGCTGGGATTCCTATCGAGTGCGTCGATTTGCCACATTATCTGAAATGAAGCTCATATTCTTGAACAGAGATGTTTCGGACATCACAAAAGCTCCAGAAATGCTCGGAGGCAGGGTGAAGACGCTACATCCTGCCGTCCATGGTGGTACGCATATCCAACGGGCAATTGTCTTTTATAAGATTTTATTGATGACCACAGGTATTCTCGCTCGCGATATTGCGTCTGACCAGAAGGATCTCGAAGTCCACAGTATCTCCCCCATCTCCATCGTCGTCTGCAACCTCTACCCATTCGTTGAGACTGTCTCAAAGCCTGGCTGCACTCTCGCAGATGCTGTTGAAGAAATCGACATCGGGGGCGTCACTCTGCTCCGCGCTGCAGCGAAAAACCATGCTCGTGTGACCATTCTCTCCGATCCGGCCGACTACAAGGAGTTCCTTGAAGCCTTCACGCAAGGTCAAGGAACTATTAGTCAGAATTTGAAGAGCAAGTTAGCGCTGAAGGCGTTCGAGATGACTTCCCAATACGATGACGCCATCAGCGGCTACCTCAGGGAGAAGTACGCCAGTGCGGATCTGCCGGCCGACCAATTGGCTGCGCCTATTCAGCGCATGCCGCTGCGATACGGCGCCAACCCGCATCAAAAGCCGGCTCAAGCATTCGTGACCAAAGGGAAGCTTCCCTTCAAAGGTACGAGATTGTATGCATTTATTACATATTTCCCTTCAGAACTAACTCTGTGATAGTCTTGTGTGGGTCTCCCGGATATATCAACTTGCTTGACGCACTCAACGCATACGCGTTGGTCAAGGAATTGCAAGAAGCCCTTGACCTCCCCGCTGCCGCTTCTTTCAAGCACGTCTCTCCCGCCGGCGCGGCTGTCGGGATTGAGCTGGACGAAACGGAGAAGAAGGTTTACGGTGTTGATGACCTTAAAGAGACTCTGACTCCTTTAGCCTCTGCCTACGCCCGCGCGCGAGGTAAATCGTGATTTTTTTGCATACGCGATAATGATCTAAATTTAGACTGATAGGCGCTGACCGTATGTCATCCTTCGGCGACTTCGTTGCGCTATCTGCGCCTTGCGATCTTGCCACGGCCAAGATAATCTCGCGGGAAGTGTCAGACGGAATAATCGCCCCCGGGTATTCAAAAGAGGCTTTGGATGTCCTCAGTAAGAAGAAGGCTGGAAAGTACTGTGTTCTCGAGGTACGTGCTTAATCAGTCAACCCAAATTGCACCAGTAAATGCTAACACTTGAGCAGATTGATCCCACCTACATCCCCGAAGATGTCGAGACTAAACAGGTATACGGAGTACACCTCCGCCAGAACAGGAACAACTGCAAGGTCGACAAGAAATTGTTTGAAAACATTGTTACTCAAAACAAGGAGGCGAGTTCCGTTCGATTGGTTTGAGTTTTCATACCCATATCTATTTCGTCATAGGTGCCATCCGGTGCTGTCACGGACCTGATCGTAGCCACATTGGCGCTCAAGTACACACAATCGAACAGTGTCGCCTACGCCTTCCACGGGTCGATTATTGGAATCGGCGCTGGCCAGCAATCGCGCATCCACTGTACCCGCCTCGCAGGTGGCAAGGCTGATCTCTGGTGGCTCCGCCACCATCCCCGCGTACTGGCGCTCCCATTCAAGAAGGGCGTCAAGCGCGCCGAGAAGGCCAACGCCATCGACCTCTACGTCTCGGGAGAGGTCCTCGAAGGCAGCGAGAAGGAGCACTGGGACAGTCTTTTTGAGGGAGCGGTAGAGCCTCTAGCTGAAGCCGAGAAGAAAGATTGGGCGGCCAAGCTTGACGGCGTGGCGTGTTCCAGTGATGCTTTCTTCCCTTTCCCCGACAATGTACACCGTGCGAGGAAGAGTGGCGTGCGTTACCTGGCCGCGCCCAGCGGAAGCGTCATGGACGAGGAGTGCATCAAGGCTGCCAATGAGCACGGAATGATCTTTGCGCACACTTCGCTGAGGCTTTTCCACCATTAAAACAAAATATCTCGTGTTAAGAGTTTAAAAGGGAGTAAATTTGTAGCCATTCTTTCCTTTGACGTTTGTACTCGGAACAAGTCCAATAAATTTATTGCCGCTCTTTGCCTTCTTGCCTCAATGATTCTCGCTCGATCAATAGGTCTTCGCCCCAAGATTGAATTTGCGGATGTTGGAGTTTTGGAATGCTGCTGTCGAAAAATCCCTGCAGGCCTACACCATGCTCCTTCTCGTATTCGTGTGCTACAGGATACATGTTAATTCCTAGGGCTTTTCAGTCCAAATTGTCGCGTGCAGCGCACCTTGTGAGGCCATCTCGAAACGGTCAAGGTCTGAAGTTTTGGTCAGAAATCATGAATAAACGCATTCTGGGATCTCACCCTTGACAAATTTAGCTTCTGATGTCTGACCTGCTTCGTATTCCTAAGTGTTTTTATGAGCGATGAGATTCGTATACTTCTCGAAACGTATTATAGCTTACAAGCCATAACGAGCTTATCCTCTGTGCAGCGGGGCTGTCGTGCAACATGTCGTGTACAAAGTTGTGCATAGCTTCTGCTTCCAGGCGGTGTTTTTCGGCCTTCGGTATGTTTTCCCGAGGGGCGATGTCTCCAACTTTGAGCAAAACATAGACTGAGCATGCACATATCTCAGATAGATAGGCAAATATACCTTGGGCTTCCGCGAGGTCATGCACTAGTGCCATCATCACACATCTGGGGGAGATATCGCGTTTAATCTCAGAAAATATAGTGGGAAATTGCTGCGCTGACTTGGAGATGTCCAGCTTCGGGTCTTCAGAAAGCATTGCAAACATAGCCATCCTGTACATGTGGTCCGATATACTAATATCGTTATGTAGGTCATCTGTTCGGCATCTGCTTTGGTGAAAACATACCTTTCGGGATTTGGAATCTGCGCGCGTTCATTCTCACTGCTGAAAGAGCATGCCGTATTCATACCTTGTGGTCCACCCAACCTGTCCGTTTTTGAGTCTGCAATAATTTCAACACGAATAAATGGAGGTTCTAGATTTAAAATTCACCTTGAGCCGTTCAAGGATGTGGATAAAGGCGAGTCTGTCCTTCGCTGTCTCTCCGGTGGGCACATACAGTGGTGGAAATGTACGAGTGGCTTCCATAGTTTTTGTAACCGCAGGATGTATGGTCTCTAGAACACCCTAGTAATATTTGGCCTCAAAAAGCGTTGCGTGAACGAGTGCGAACAGTGCTTTCACTGTGGTCAAGTGCAAAGTTAAGCGTTTATCTATGATGTAACTTGGAGGTTCGCACTGTCGCAAGTGTTCCCGGCCCGGTCGTCCAAATGGCAACCAAATGGTACGAGTAGTACTACATCTAAGTACTTACATTGAATACTACTGGGAGTCTCCGATATCTCCATCTGCTCCCACTGACACTCACTTGAGAGCACCGGTAACGACATCCTTTACAAATTTCTTTCCGCGTTCAAACCAGCTCATAGGCTTCTGTTTAGATTCTAGTGGCAAAGCCCTCATCCTTCCTGCCGGTTGCATTTCTGTAGCAGTGTCGTTCTTCGTCGGAACTTTCGCTGAAAATTTCTGCTGATTTGTTGGAGCGGCAAGGGTCACGTCCGAGTTCGTAGAGCCACTATGCCCTCCGTCATACCCTCTAGCAAGGGGGCTCTTTTGTGGGGCATGATTAAAGGCACCCTTAATATTTAAGTCTGGCGGACTGGAGGCAAAGGACGGTTGTGGCATTTTCACAGAGCGATTTGTCTGGGTAGAAGGGGATGTATGGGAGAGAGCCGAGGCAGAAGGTAGCGGCGGTTCTACTGTAGGATTCAATCTGAAAAAGTCTGCAGGCCGTGAGGCATAAGGAGTCGGGAATGGCTGCGATTGGGATATTTCTTGGACAAAACGTGCCAACGGTAAGGGAGGGGAAGAGGGAAAGTCAGGTGGTTGTTCCGCAGGAATGGTCTGATCGGAGAGGGGCGATGAGTGGGTGAAAGAAGCAGGAGATAGCAACGGTTGTGCTAAAGCTGATGTAGATGGAGATCCATGGCCTCGGTATGACAAGAGCCGTTGGGGAGCTACCGATGATGGAGTGAATTCCTGCAGAGTTTCTTCAGCAACTAACGTCGATTGTGACGAGGAAGATATCGGTCCCTTCAGAAAAATCAAGTTCATCGTTATTTGACACATCATATATGCAAAGGTCTAACGCTTATACTTACCGCATCTTGAACGGGTTTCGAATTTAGTCGATCAGGGGCCTGCATGCTGCTGGTCCTTGCTATTTCATAAGGTTTTGTATCAGTACGTTTTCGTAATTCTTGCCAGACGCTGATTCTCAAATTAACATCTAGAATGATATTTCCTGTTAAAGCTTCGCAAATTGCATAACTGATGGTCAGAAACCATATACAACAATTCTTGACGGCATTACACTTACTTTTCATGGCAACCGCAGAATCTTCGTCTTTTTCGTGTTCTTTATCGCGAACAGGCCATACATTTCCAAAAATGTGAAGCGGTGGCCGGTCAATATTAATGAAAAATTTGCGATTCATGACAATATAAAGATTTCGGGATGACATTAAACTTCTTGTTTTCTGCATTGTTCCAAGAACATCGAGGGCGCAAATAATCTTTGAGTCGGAGATTTTGGAGTCGAAGGTGAAAGAATCTATCTCCGTGGGATTTCGCGAATAACAGAAGGGGTTTAATGATAGAGAAAATTCCCAGTCGGCAATTTCTGGAGGCATTCGGCATAACAGACTGTCCAATGTCATCTCCTGATTTATGTTGCCTACCACATAAGAAATAAGAGCTGGGTGAATTTATATCCTCGGATCATGATTAATGGAAATTTTTCACAAGGGATCTCCAACGAAGGTACCGTTTCCTTCTCTCCCTCGCGTATTAGAGCAGGGCGGTAAAGGACAAGAGTGAAGGACAAAGGTTTGGACTGTTATTAATTCATGAAGTCAGTATGTGTGATGATCCGGAAATTAAAATGCACGAGATGTGACCTGGAATAGTTTCAATATCTGTTTTGTTCTTGAATCACTCTCTGAGATCTGATCTTCGACGTTGGCATCTCCGCTGTCCCCATTCTTCAACATGTCCTTTATATCTTCTAGTCTTCAGGTCCGTGCCATTACCATAAGTACACCGTTCCTGTTTACATTTTCGGGCCGCGACCCTTTGAACGAACCTGATATGCCAATATTTGAAAACATAGTCTTTGATACAGTTCGATGCCTTGTTGAAAGCCTCATTTGCATTGTACGCATCAGGCTTTCTGACTTGCGAAAGATCTAACGCGCGCTTAATGCTGTCAAAGACACTGCAGACGCAGAATCAAATTGATTGCAAATAAGCATTCGCTTTGAAGATTGCAAGGTAGGCCAGCTCAAGAGGAAACACACCTGAGTAGACTTTTTTCTCTTTCTTTGTCCTCTAACAGTGCTGTTTCTTGCCGGATCAGTTCCTTGAAAATGCGTACGAGAGCCAGACTACGACAGAAAAAGATCCTATCTGCTTTCAGTAGCTTGAATGCTGTTGATTGAAATTCTCCGAGGAGATTGCCCACTCCCATCGCCCGCTAGATGGTCGTGAGCGCAGCTAACAAGTATCTTGTCCGCCGTATGCTGTATACTTTCCGATAATGAGCACCTCAGCACTGATATAAAGCTATAGGCAGTGGCGTGGGTCGCAAAAACGCGTTAGCAGCGTGTTTGCGGCTCGGTCATAGGAGACGCGACTTGTGTCAAATAAATGGCACAGGTAAAGCCTTACATAAAGTTTGAAGGATTGTCCAGCTTGCCTAGACCTTCAATGAAATCGTATCAATGAAGACCACGGAGCGCCGGAAAGCACCTAGGCTCAAGTAAGGGAGTCGGAATTTGAAAGCACGAAAGGTCGCTGTATGAAGCAGGATATTCCTTGGCCATGGGCAACATGCGACCGCGGCGGCTGGCATGTGGCTGCAGGCGAGGTGCTAATATTTCGTGGGAAATTGGTTTTTATACATAAAATTTTGTCTTGGTAAAGTCAACAAAAATTCAATCGCTTGATATTTTGTAGATCCCGACAAAGAATTTGGATGCCATGCTGTAGGCTGCTGTAGGGTAGTGCAGGGATCAAGTGGGACAAGCAGACGTCACATATAAAAACATATCCACACATGGAACCGAGGAAGCAAAAAGGTAAAAAGAACTTTTGATGATTTAGATAACAACATACCACATCCTTGCCACATCCATACAATATTCAGATCTGTATATTAATTATTTGTGGTGAGCACCCTCGTTAGATTCGCTCTAAAACAATGGGCAGCCTGGGTGCTTCTTCCCCGACGGGCACTGGCGCTACAATCTCCACCATTTCCCAATTGATCTCCTTGTCTGAAAGGGTGAATCGGAACGCCTCGACTAAAGTCAATAGGACAACTTCTATAACGGGCATCAGCAGTTGTTTGAATCACTTAAATGAGCGCAGATACTAACTCATTTCGAGCTGAGAAAATTTGAAACCGCTGTGATCACCGTGGTCAAATTTTGTTCACTCAACAGCCTCAACATCTGAAATACTCACATGCAAGCACGACTGCCGCCAATAAACGTCATACTAGGGTGGAGACTCTCGTGAGTGAGAATTTGCTGCAATACTGCTAGCCACTCACAGGTGCGAATACACTCCTGGGAGGTGAGCCGCAACAAGAGATTCTGGAAGAGGTTTCAACCATCTCTCTGGGTTGAACTCTTCCGCATCGGGCCCCCATAATTCGGGATTACGGTTGGAGGCCATTATTCCGATGGTAAGCTTGGTGTCATTGGGTACGAAGACTTCGGTGATTTCTCGACCATCTACGCCTTTGATGGGATTTGAAAGAGGGAGTATGATATCCTGACGAGCACTAAAATGATGATGAGCCGACAAGCCGCGAGTAATGAGAATACACAAAGTTGGGACATACATTCTCCTAACCAGAGGAACAGGCGAGTGCCTACATAAAATAATAAGTAGGGTTATAATGAGCCCCCCCAAAAAAGAAACTTGCAATCTGAGAGATTCACGACAAAGGGCATCCAAGTAAGGCAGACCAACCAGTTGGTCATAGGATAGGTTGCCGCCCTGCTGCTTTTTGGCTTCCTTGATCTCGGCCCGAAGCCTGTCCTGCATGTCTTGATGTATTGCGAGCAAATGGAATGTTCGCGACAAAGCACTTGAGGTCGTGTCCATAGCGGCATAGATCAAAGATCTTGCAGCCCCAGAAGGTAAGAATCCAGTTCGAACACCAGCAACAGCAGATAGATACTTACGACATCTGACCAAGTATCTCTTCTTCAGTCATGCTATCTTCCTTCGAAGCAGAATTATTTGCTTTCACTGAGTGTGTGCCATTAGCATTTCCTTGCTGGTCAAAAATGACATCCAAACGTACGAAGAATACTCAGAATATCCTTTCCGCGGCCCACTTGCTTAGCCAAAGCTTCGTCGCCCTCGGCGAGTGCTTTCTTTTTGAGTTCGAAGATATCCGTCGATGTCTTCGCAAGAACATCCACAATATCCCGAACGTCGTGGACATCTTTCCAAGGAACAAGATCAACGATAAAACGGCGGAATTTCGCACTTCCGATCTTCGACAGTGGAGGCAACAGGTAAGCCGTCGAGAGTCGAAGTTTACCCCAGGCGAGCCTAGACAATTTCAGTCATACATATGATACAGCAAGGGACTCGGCGATGTTAAGACATACTCGAGGCTCTTGGCTGCTTTGCTGTAGGGATGAGGGGCTGCGTCTGCTGTCATTGGGTCGAATGAATATCCGAGTCCGCTTTGTCCAATTAGTTCCAAGGCTGTACGTGTCATCCACGAAAGAAGTTCAATCTACAATGTACGATGTAAATTTCAATAAAGGGGGGATTGGACAGGATGCATACCTCCGTGGGGGTATTTTTCACTCGTGCTAACATCGCATCTCGAAGCTGGTGGTCTCATGAAGAGGAATTCATAAGAGAAATGTGATTGAAAGTACCTTGTCCGTCACGTCATAGAATATAGGCACTGCACGAACGTTCAGTTAGACAGCGTGAACGAGGTGAATGGGCTACGTACTCATGTCACGCATATGGGTAGTAGAGAAAACTGGGTTGAGCATCTTACGCTGTTTACGATGTTGTTCCCCTGTATGCCGCTTTGATTCAATTTCTTGTTGATGTAAGCGTTTCACAATCAAATTTACCAAGCGTTGCCAAAAGTCCTGGTCCGTAGACCACACCGTTTCCCCTGATGATTTATCTGCTTTGTGGAGGCAACATTGACTTTGGAATGAATGTACGCACTGGATCCATTGGGGGGTCTCCTCAAAGATGTCCTGGTCCTAGAGACAGCACGATTACGTTGAAACCCTTGCACACTGCGGTGGTGTCGTCTACGGACCTTTACAAAAATGTGATGTAACGCTTTAGGATCAAAGACATAGAGTTCATTTTCCTAGACGTTGTGGATTCAGAATAACAAGAAATAAAAGTACCAAGTGATGTACCCCGAAAACTGCCTTGATTTTCATAACCCCTCCATCTGTGTGTATCGTCAACATCTTTGGCTCCAACGTGAAATCAGTACATGCGAAGGCCAATTACATGTTTGCGCTAGTTTCTTGTGATAGTCCCATCCGTGATTGTTGAAGAAGCTTTCAAGAACACCTGTGCCAAAGGTCTAGGTATCAAAAGACGACGCGATGAAGCTGTTCCTTGCCTGTAAAGAATGATTCCGAAGGAGGACCCGGTATGTTATTAAGAGCAGATTTGACGAAGCGGTCTCGAATGAGAGAGAATAGTACGTAGATTGGCAGAGCAATCGCCGCGAAGGCTTTCACGTAGAAAGTCACGGACATTGCTGGCAGTCCGATAAAGCAACCGAAGAGAGTGTTGAGGTGGTGTTGGCAAAGGGAGCGTTCGCCATTGGTTATATGTATTGTGGCCTGGCATGAGAAGATCAATCTATATTAAGTATCGGCACTCCAATCTGCATCAAGGGTCTTCAAGGGTCCAGGTGGGGTTCTTTAAGATTATTTGCATCAGAATCAATGGATTCCTCCGAGACAATCGAATGCGAGCATTTTTTATGATATGACTTGCCGGACAACGAACAGACGCAGCTGTCCTCTGGATGAACTTCTATCGAGCCTTCGAAGGTCTTCGATGAGCTTTAATCAAAATTTGGTGCAGAACAAGGAGAAGCAGCGAGGGTAATGGATAAAACACGAAGCCCGGATCTGGGCCCACATCAATATTCTCGCGTACCTTCCTCGTGTATCCAAAAAAAGAAAATTTCCCGGGCACAAATGAATGCAGCTGCAGGAACATACAGAAACCCGGCCTAACCAGACTGAGCAACGAGCGCTTGAGCATTTACTTGACGGATTAAATATAGCTTTTTGGCGCTCAGAATCAATTGGGGGCGATGTTTTCGTTCAATGCTCGAAAAAAATAAGTACTACATAGGGCAAATCATCAATAGGGGATAGCAGTTGCGATGCCCACTTACCTGAGGCCGTGATGAACCATAAGTAGGATCTACCACTAGCATACATACAGCCGTGATGCGAGAGACTTATGTAATAAGTGTAGACTGCTGTGGACCTCAAGTGGACCTTCGCAGATATGAAAAGCACGGCATGTATGTTTATGACGAAAGGTTTGGAATCGAGGCAGCAGGTGTAGGATTTACTTTGATGTTGAATGTGCTGATAATCGTTGCGATGACACTGTGACAATCCTGGCTATTGAACATTCTCGAGTATTCTGCGTCCACCTGCCATGACTGTATCATATGGTCATGGTCCCCATAACGATTAGTAGGAGGGTTTAAACGAGTGAATGAGCTGCGACAGGTTCTGCAGTTGAACGAGAGGTTACATAGATGTCATCGTTACTAACCATCGGATGCGGCCTAGACGCACATAGAGTGAGAAATCAGTAAATGGCTGAGAAAATTCGGGCGATTTTGACAGAGCAATACTTTGTTACTCTTGGCCGCCATCCATAATCTAGGCGCTTGCGGGAAATCTGCTGCTCTAACGTAAGTTCTACTTGAGCCTTGCAATTCGAAGAGCTCTGGGAACGTACACGGCAGTGTCCTACCATGCAGCGCTGCCGGCGTGACGGATACAGCTCTCGCGACGAGCTTGTTTGTAATAAGAGTTGCGCTTATTGACGTCAACCATGCTGAAAGCAAGTCGAAAATGCCCTTCTTGTGAAGCCTTGCGCATGGACCTGGTCGAGGTAACTTATATTGCTACTATGGACTAGCTGTGCATGGTTAAAGGATCGTCGCACGAGAAAAGAGCACACCCGATCGATACTTGCATGTCGTCGCCAGTGCGATGGCGGCAATGCAGTTCTTGGCCGGTACCGCGTCTGGAGCCACCTCGAATGTCTATTTGGAGAGTTGTTCATACCGGAGACATACGCGATGAAATACGATGTCTGGCAAATGTCTGGTGTAGGCAAGGTGTAGGCGGTCTGGACAATAGGAGCGTTCCCACGAAGCGCGAGCGCAACGCGTCTCTAATTCTCTATATCATGTGATCGCTATCCTTTGAACTTTCTTCCTCCCACCACAGCCCAGACCACACTCTTATCGAAACTATAACGGTATGGGTTTCTGGGCGACCCCAACTCGCTATTTATCTCTGTTCCTTCTCGTAAGACTCCTCATGCGTCCTCGGCACGCAGCGGAATACAAACAGAATATGCCCGCGACAAACACTTGGATCAGTCAATATGCCCAAGCTGCCATCTTATAGAGCACGCCTATAGCTCTATCTCCTACATCATTATCCAACCGCTTCCCTGCCTGGTGTCATTCCTTCTTCGTTTCTGAACAACGCCGCCCCCACGAAGCCCTGCGTTACCCGCTACTGAGACCCCTAGTAGTAGGTCTGGCATACTTATTTTTATGTTTTCCCGTTAGACCGCAGCCGGCTCTCCTGAGAAAGTCATACCGGTCTTTTTCCCCATGTGCCCAAGCAATGCATTGTCCGAAGAGCTCTGACTCTCTGAGTGGGTGCTAACCATGTCGAAGATGAGATCGTGCAGGTGCCAGCGGCATGCGTCTCGTCTTCGACATGATCTAAGCACCTCATACTCACACGTACAGTGGCGAGCCCGGGCATTCCAGGTCGGCTTTCTGTGGAAACTGGACCCTATTAAACAGCACTGGCTAAAGACGAAAGAACACCCCTGCAACCATGCACATGGCGCTGTCAATGTGAATCATGTGAATAAAGACATGTATTTTTACAAGTATGTAGATCTACCTCCTGCCTTACAACAACCTTTTCTAGGGGAACCATTTTCAGCCTCATCTCTACGCCAGCCTACATTCCCTGCTTTCATTCATGCTTTTGTTGGAATTATTATATCTTTCGGAACTGTCTTATTCTCATGTATGCAGCTGGCAACCATACGACTCGGTTTTATTGCTTTCTCCGTGCCTTCTCGATTTGCCGTCCAAGTATTGTGGAGTCTAGCCCCTTCTGGCCCGGGTTCATAACATTGCTTGCAAGCGTTTGTCCTAGTATTATATCAGTGTACTACTTGCACGCACATGTACATACCCTATCTATGTACTGCTAATACGCCAATCCTATGTATTAGTAGGGTCCTCACTCTCCACCTTGATTGACATGTTGTCGTCGAGCGCATTTATTGTTCAACATATCGCGCAAAGGAGTGGCGCCCCTCGCAGGGCAACCGGAGAGCAACGTACTCTACGTGGGATGCCGAGATTGCCACACTGCAAATCGAGGTATATTGCATGGTTCGAGGGTCTCCCCTTTTGCATACGGACGGGCAGCGTGGGCGTTGGATTCCGGAGGAGTGAAAAAGAAGTTCCAAACAACAATGTGCAGGCCGAGATGCATACACAAATAATTGGAGACGCATCCCAGCCTTGGGCGATTACATGTTCGTGAAGGGGTGTAGCCCGCATACTACTGCGATTGCCTTTAGCCACGGGCAATCGGCGAGCATTGCGTATGTAGCCCCTGTCCCACGTCCCGTGTACCAAGCTGGGGACGTGAGCGCTGAACGACAGATAGGAAGCAGATATGCAGTGCATGCCTGCATAACGTGCATCAGATCGACGGGTTTACGTCCACGCACGGGTGCGGCGGTGGCAAGGTTTGACATACTCGATGGACGCTAGCCCATCTATGCACGTCATTGCAGCGCATGTCAATACACGATAAATCTGGTAGGGCGACAAGTATCCTTGACTATGTGCAAAGCGACCAGGCGGGGAATGAATCAGGATGATGCGACCCAAGACAAAGGCTTGCAACCGTAGCTGCGTACTAGACAGAGCTAGACAGAAGTGGATACGATTTCAGATAGAACCAGCAGCTTCGGATAAAAAAAGCGGTGCTGTGTTATGCCTGTGATTGTTATTTAAGGTGTGGTGAGCATAGAGGGGTTACTATTGTCCCGTTCCAGGAGCGCCGACGTGAATTTAACGTAAATTTGACCTAGCATAGCATTGAAGCCCGGGCCTTCCGTAAGTAGAAGATGCGTTGGAATTCACCGGCCAAGCGATACAGCGCCAGAGTACGTGCAGAAAACTATGTCGCTAGAGAGTAGATCGACGGGGCCAAACGGAGGATCAAGGCGGTCGGCCATCGCCCAGTTATTCACCGGTGAAAATCGATTGTGAGGAAGTATGTAGGTGCCAGTTGAGTGCCACCGCTAGGATGCAAATAGGAGCAAATAGGCAGCTACATCTCGGTTCTCACGCTCATGATCGGCGCTTCGTCCAAGTTTGCCTAACGCCAACCAACGTGGTCAAAAAAAGCTATGTACATTGTACACAAAACCACACCTTTGTTTCCCAAATCGTATTCTCATCTGCTGCGCGGAACTCGGGCACTCCATTTTGCGAAAGCGCCCAGTGACGCGAGTTGATCACCAGCGGACACACAAGGGCCCCAAAAGGATACAGAATGACACAAAACGTTGCGCCGAGTCAGATGGCATCGAACACGAGTCAATACAACGAATACGCTTGCCTTAAGAATTACCTTATCGGCCCCGTCAATCACACGCACACTGTGTATGCTTCATGATACTTGATCGACTCATCATCAATACGTATCATATCGGAGTCTGCTTTAGGAGACTAGCGTGGACCATAAAAGGACGAGCAAGTTTTGTCTTTGTCCTATCGTTCGCGGTGTCGAAATGGCAGCGCCACTCGTCTTAGCGCAGCAAGTGTTTTCCGCTCTCACTGGCGATCTACAGCCGGCCGGTGCCACTTGCGGCAATGCGACAGGATTCAACGGGACTCATGTTCGCGGTGGCTCAGAACCCACTGCGTTCCCCACCGATTTTTCTTCGCTTCTCGCCTTCCTCCTCTCCGCCTCTGCCCTAACCAATTGGTTGAAGCTTGCTCTCTTCGGAAGTCTTTTGGAAACTTGCAGACGCCTGGCATTTCATTTATACTACAAAGTCTACAATTCTATTTTTATCACTGCACGCTTTGACGAGGAAGATTCAAGCTACGGTAACTATCTTTCATCTATCTCTACTCGCAGAACTCATCTGTTGATATTTTATAGATTGGATGATGGTATGGCTGTCTACTCAGCCCTCCTGGAGTAAGTCGCATATCTTTCCCTCCCCGATGGTGCATTAATGATGAAAAATGTGGCTACTAGAAACAGCGCGCGATGTTCAAGTTAGCACACGGCCCTTTGGCCTTAATTCTAGTGCTGTCATGATCGAGGGCGAAGAAGAAGATCCAAGCGCCGTTTTGAATAGGGATCGTCAACTGGCCTATCTTCCAGCGACCAGTTCATCCCACTCCTTTTGGTATAAAAGACATTGGATTCAAGTTAGTCGAATTTCGAAAGAAGGATTCTATGGCCGGCGCGAGGATGTTCTTGAAATATGGTACGTTTCTCCCTCTCTAGTAGAACGGTTGAATCTTATGCAATATCCAGTATCATGTCCCTCGATCATCGCATTCTAAATGCTGTACTTCTCGAGGCTAAGAAGACATATCAAGCCGCACAGGAGCATATGATCTCGGTTTATGTGTCAGATACCACAAATAATTGGAGGCATATTGCATCCCGTCCTAAGCGCCCTCTCAATTCAATTGTCCTGGATCCTGGAATCAAGGACTTGCTCATTGACGACGCTCGAGATTTTCTGGAAAGTAAATCCTGGTACGCCGCTCGCGGGATTCCTTTCCGTCGTGGGTATCTTTTGGTATGCCATTCTTCTCCGTCACAATTTCAGCCAGAGTTTTAATCATTTTTTCTCCAGTACGGCGCGCCTGGTTCCGGAAAGACCAGTATAATTCACAGTCTGGCAGGCGAACTTGGCTTAGATGTTTATGTCATATCACTTTCTCGCATAGGATTGGATGACACAGCGCTAGGCGAAATCATATCCGAGCTCCCTGGTGAGCAAGTTTTGTTCTTGGAGTCCACGTACAAAATCTGATACCTGATATAGAGAAATGCATTGCCCTCATGGAAGACATTGATGCCGCTTTCAGCCAGACCTTGAATCGTGATCTAGATGAAGAGGAGGAAAGCAAGGGCGAGCCTCAGAAGGAGGGCAATCAGAAGAAGCACAATCAGCCCCCTCCCCCTAGTACGAGCCGGATCACCCTCAGCGGATTGTTGAATGCCCTCGATGGTGTGGCCGCCCAGGAAGGCCGGATCCTCTTCGCCACAACAAATAAATATACTTCCCTCGACCCTGCTCTCTGCCGCCCTGGACGCATGGACATTCACATCGAGTTCAAGCTTGCCAGTCGATACCAAGCCCGCGAGCTTTATCGTTGCTTCTACCTCCCCGATTCTAACCTCGGCGAGAAGGAAAACGTTCATGAGAAAGAGAGCGACGACGCAGAGGAGAATGATGATTCAGGGTACTCTTCCGCCAACGAGAAAGTGCCTCCTTCGCCGTCGACAGCCAGCACTGTCGACTCTTCCACCGAGTCCGTTACCTTCAGCGGGTCGTCGCACCGCGCCCGTGCTCCCAGGCTATCCCGTCGGAAGATTGCGTCGCTCGCCGATAGATTCGCCTCGTCCATTCCCGAGCGCGAGTTGTCGATGGCTGCACTGCAAGGTTACTTGATGGCATACAAGGTTCGCCCCTTTGACGCAGTCAAAGATGCTGCCACATGGGTCGAGAAAGAGCGCGCAGAGCGCGCCAGACAGTCGAAAACCTCTCCTTCTACCGCTAAAACTTCTCAGGTCACTGAGGATATCGAGGGGCCTGAAGTGCACGAACCTGACGCTGGAAAGGAAGCTGTACGGACAGAAACAGTGAAGGCATGCACCTGACTCTAACATTAACACAATGCAAGATTGTAAGTTTTTGGTTCTTGGTATCAAGATTTACTCTTGGACATTCAAGTACATTCATGTTGTCTACATCTTGTCCTCAAAACACCATACTCACACTGTAACTATATTCAATGTACCAATAGACACGACAACCGTCATACAATTGTTATATATATACTATGTTCCCACTTGCCTACAGCGAAAAGGAGCCCAACAGGAAGCAGTGAATTGCGGAATTATTGATGGCCATAGCTAACAGGTTTTCGTATTTGATTATAGGTTATATGCAAATTGATACCTTATTAGCAACTGAATAGAACATATGTACTCGTCGTAATATAATCACTCGTATCCCAACCGATTCCGACTCGCTTTGCCCCGTTCCATCCGAGATAGTTTGTCCTCTGCTTCTGTCAAGGTGTCGTCCCAAGCAACGAATAACTCCGATAGAGTGTCAACCTAAAAAGTCGGTCAGATATTGTCATTTTGAAATTTCGGCGACGAAGAACGTACATATGTCGCATGGCGATCAACAAGTGAGGATATTCTGACTTCGAGAGTTTCAGCCAGACGCGCATCTTCCTCATGAGCTTTTAAGAGGGCTTTCAGGCGAGGTTCCAACTTCTCATAGTCTTGTAGAAACGCGCACATGCAAGTATCAGTGAACGGTGCGAGAGCTGTGAAGACCGCAAACTGACCTGGGAGTTTGCCTGAGGCGGTGACACCCTTCTTCTCGAGAGCCTCTATTTCTATCATGTCCCGATCAGCGGCACGTATGTCGCTTTCCATCTCAGTAAGGAACGCGTTGATTTCCTCTGGGGTCATCTTGTCATAGGTTGGTGGATCAGGTAAGACGCCAGCTAGGGCAAAGGATGGCGTCAAGAGGTGCGCATTCTGGTCGTCTAGAACAAATGTCGGTCCATGCCTCCTGAGTGACTCGGAGAAACGCACAGTGATCCATGAATCGCTTCAGCCCTTCATTGTCCTCGACCGTTTTGTCAAGTTTGTTCTGGACAGTCTCCGCGAGTCGCGTCAGAGTGTCTCCCGCTTTGAATGGCGCGACAGCCGCCATGCCTGCATATTCCTCGCGTGCCTTCCCCTTGCGGTCTTTGGATATATCCTGCTTCATCCCCAGTATAAGCGCTTCCAGCCACCGCAGGCGCAGCTCCAGCGCAAGCACCGGATCCACTTTGCCGGACGTATGAAGCAAGTCGACGTCTGCGCTCACGGCCTTGTTGTCGCTATCGATCTGCTCCGACGCCATTGACAGAGACTGTTGAACGGGAAATATGCTGGCGTGCGAGCCACCGGTAGTCGATGGCGGGGAAGAAGGAGGCGTGCTGTGCGGTGAAGAAAGGTTGTGTAGTCGATGGCGCTGGAAGTCGCCTAGAAACACGCTCCCGACTCTGTTCGAGCTCATAGACTGCGCGATTCGCGTAGATTATTTTGGAAACAGAGATGGTGAAGCAGCACAACACGGTCTACAACAGAGCAACAACAGAGTCCATAAAGGGTTGCGGAATACCCCGTGGAGATTTCGAGTCGTCGACACGATCTTCACACAATATACAGTGCGTCGTCTCTTAACTGGCTCTCGAAATTCTTATGGATTGCAGTTGGGATTGCTCGGACCTTACGTCTTTCTAAGTCTGAGCCATGTCGCCAAGCGTAGCCGGTAAGTGCCGGCCAGTCACTTCTACTATTTATCCAAATTTTATCCTGTTCCCTGTCAACCACCACCCCTGACACGCTATTCACTTTTTTCTTGGATATCATTCTATCAGCACTTTTGAATAAATGAACAACCCGTTAATTGACGACAAGAATCCTTTCTACTGCCCTGCTATCCCTGCTGCCACATATCTCAAGTCACTCCGTTCTCGCACTCGCAACTTGACAAGGCCATCGCAGTATTTCCAGAACGCCTCTGTATCTTTCACGAATGTCCTAGAGAAGTCTCTCCTTGATGCTGCGACCGAAAAATCTGACGACGACATGGGGTCTGACTGGATACTCGGAGATTATTTTACCTCTGGCCGTGGCTGGTTCTCGAGTCCTTTGGAGGAACTGCCCCCTTACTCCCCGACAGAATCAGCCAAAACTCAAACTAAGGCTCAGGCTCCCGGAATTGGTAAGACCAAGAACGCATTGCTTCCCACTGCTGCTCTAGGAGCCGACCGCTGCGTCGGGTTAAAACGGAAGAGTCCTTTCAGTGACTTCGGTGCTCCTCCGAAATATGCTCGTTCTGTGCAATCTCTGCACGAAAGTTCTTTCGACATAGAACTGCGCCGAGAACAACTTCGCTACAGCGACGTGGAATCCTCTCCGGGAAAGAATAATGACACGCTGGGCACGGTTGAACACCCCGAGGCCAACGTAATTAATTTGATCAATAAACTGGACGTTGCTCTTCCTGGTATTCGGCTAAAGGAGAGGCTTTGGCAGTACAGATATGATACTCCGCAAGCACTAATGGATTTCCTGGGCGATCATGGTACTTTTCAAGAAATTTTGCCTCTTACCGCTTGACATGTCTCTCCAGGCTATGTAAATCAAGCTTCACTGAAGATATTGTGTCGCTCTGAGATCAGTAACATCAAATTTGCGCCTTCTATGTTTGAAGAGAACGGCCTGAACATCTATCCTCGGGAGATATACTCAGGTAGACCATCTTGCAAATAGGCCTTATATCTTGAAATCCTCTGATCCATAGCACAGTTTTGGGCAACGAGGAAAACTTTCACTCGCTCACAGAAATCTCCTTCAGTGGCATCAGTATTCGCGACACGGATATTCGGCACATACATCACCTTCGGAGTCTGTCAGTGCTATTCCTGGACGATACTGGCATAACGAACGAAGCGTAAGCCCGCTTGTCCTGTTATTAGCTTTGAATATGAGTTATACTCATGTCATATGCAGCGTCTTCTTACTTGTTTCCCTCAAAAATACGCTCTCCCGACTTTCTTTAGCCAGGAATATAGACATCAACGAGGACGCCGTGCCGGCTATCCTCCTCCTCTTTAATCTTTCCTTTCTGTCAATACTTGACACAAGCATCGGAATGATTGGTCTCCGTCGTCTGGCGGAGTCTATTCACAGATATGATCGCCTGATGGACATAGAGATACCCTTCATCTGCGAGGAATACATTGACAGCAAGTTCCACCTGCTATTTACATCACCTTCTCTGACATCTTGTATGCTGACTTACTCACAGGTATCACGAAGAAATATTTGTTCAATCCAGTCGGCCCGCTGATAACGAACCCGGACGCTTGTGACCAACTCTCTTTTGCTGCCCTCAAACGCAATCTAGAGGCTCACGCGGCTTGCAATCCTGCTATACTGGCATCTGGAACAACTCGCGAAATGGCTCTACGCCTCTCTGAAATATTGAAAATACGGAAGGCGGACATCCTCGTAGTTAGCATGCTAACGAAGCCTGAGTCCCCAACACCTCAGTCTACTTCGAAGGCGTTGGAAGGCTAGTTTCCGAGTCGACACTTCTTGGCACTATCAATGGCACTTGTTAAATTCATGTTACCTTGGGACTGTTGAATCAAAAAAAAACGGCTCTGAATATTGCTACTCGCGTCTTCAACTCAATGCAAAATCAGTGTTCGGGCGACGTCTGGTGAGGTTGCACCGCCAGTGCCTAAATCTCTGCTTATCCTTGGTTCACCGCATTGTCACTGCTCTATCGGTTCGTTGCAGCTCGAAGTGGAGACTTGTCAAATAACGCCTGATGCCGGGACCGTGTCCTATGTGCAGAGTCTAGACGGTTCTTTATGTGTTTTCGGAACCTTTTTTAAATTCCAAGGACACCTTTAATCTCCGCAAGTACACTGTGATGGGGACCATCTCGCGGGAATTGAGTGAACATGACATGTGGAAGGTTCGGCGGAGGGATGACTTTTCATAGCTTTCATTTGTTTTCACGGATTGGAAGCTATCTTCGCCGGCGAAGGCTCCCGGACACATAAACCATCTCGTGTCATACGGGTTTCCGGCCTGTGCACGCCAGGTCTCTCTATTACGTCTGTGAGATAAATGCGGCTGTTTCCCACTTGTTTCCCAGGTGTTGCTGTGTTATTCAGAATCCGGACGTAATTTGCTCCGACTCCACCTGCTTTTTGGCACGATTCTGGGGATAATGGCAGTGGTCCCCAAGGTCGATTCATCAGCATTCGCAAGACACTGTCTATCACCCCTGCTTCTGAAGCTGTGGAATCCCCGTCAGACATACACCGTCAGTCATTGTTTGAACTACGTTAACTTCCCATCTATGCGAAATATATGCTTCTTCGGCTGTTAGGCATCGGGAAACATGCATATAAACTGGTCATGTCAGAGAAATATTTCTTCTTCAGCCCTCATACGATATCATGGGTCCCATTCAAGCGCTTGGACTACTTGGAATTTCTTGGGTCTTGTGGAAGTTGTTCCGTCATTGGGTGTTGCCTTCGCCGCTCGACAACATACCAGGTCCTCCTGCCGAAGCATTTTTAACGGGCGTATACTCAAAGCTCTTTAACAACAACGCCTGGGCATATCACAAGACCATCCACAGCACCTGTATGTTTCTCATTCATTGACACAATTATTAGAAGCTAACATTCTTTTACCGTTAGACGGAAATACCATTCTGGTCCATGGCATACTCGGGGTATGATTTTATGGAATATCACGCAGGTTTTGTCCTGTTGAATCACGGTTGTTCTGTCAGGAAAAGGAATTGTACACTTACGATCCAAAAGCACTGCACCATATATTCGTGAAGGTAAGTGTAGCCGCATTACTGGTTATTCGATCACTGATTCTCTTCGGTGGAATGCACTACAGGATCAGTACGTGTTCGAAGAAAGCGACTCATTCATCCAGTAAGTATTTGATATCTGGTTGTGCACACTTTGATTCAACGATACGTCAGCACAAACAATCTACTTTTCGGTCCTGGGCTTCTGGGAACCCTTGGTAACATTGTCTCGAAATAATATATTTGATGTTAAATAGCTGTTTTCATAGGTGAGCAACACCGCAAACAGCGAAAGATGTTGAACCCGGTTTTCTCGATCGCCCACATGCGTGAAATGAGTAAGCATTATTCTAATTTTTCAACAGGCTACCCATTTTTCTGACCGTTACGTATGCTCAGCTCCTGTGTTCTATGGAATCTCGCACAAGGTCATTCGGATGAAATCATCCAAAAAAGAACATGGTCTGACGCTACCCACAGCTTAAGGATGCTTTTATGAAAAAAGTACAGAATGGGGCTCAAGAGGTGCGTATAGCAAGTGAATCTACCCTGCTGTCCAAGGCGACTGACGTCATGATAAGATCGAGGTTGTATCTTGGATGACGCGTACTGCGTTAGAACTAGTGTGTCAGAGTGGCCTTGGCCACTCGTTCGACGCCTTGCAAGAAGACGCTGCGCCACACCCATATTCTTCTGCTGTAAAAACTCTTGTGTTAGTCGATTACCCTCTTACTTTGCTCTCTAAAAACCTGACCATTCTTCAAAAGCCCTAAGTTATCCAGCCCCAATATGAGATACGCTACTGGGTTCTTACTGCCACGGGTGTCGAGGATTGGGCCAGCATTCTTCCGACGTTGGGTCGTCAACTCCGTTCCATGGAAGAGCCTTCATGAAGTCAGGGATATCATCGATGTCCTGAGTAATACCTCAATTGATATCTTCGAATCGAAGAAAGAAGCTTTGGCGAAAGGCGACAAAGTGCTTGAGAATCAAATTGGCCTGGGGAAAGATATCATGAGTATATTAAGTATGCCTTTAAGTCCGCTCTGCATTGAATTTGTAATGCTAACAAACATGCTTAGTGAGGGCGAACATGACTGCTTCAGCGGAAGAGGCTTTAACTCGCGACGAACTGATCGGACAGATGTCGTGAGTACCCATCCTAACCATTCTTTTATCGTCCAACTCCTAGTCTCCTACTCATTGTGCTTTGAAGGTCGCTGATGTTTGCAGCTATGGATACCACTTCATCTGCCTTATCACGCCTGCTTCATCTTCTCTCTCTGCACCCTGAAGTTCAGAATAAATTGAGAGACGAGATCAACGAAGCAAGTGATGCAGAGGGCGGTGACCTACCGTATGACAAAATTGTGGCTCTTCCTTATCTCGATGCTATATGCCGGGAAACTCTGAGACTGTGAGTACAAGGCAGACGATGAAAATGTGTTGCGCCGTACGCAGTTCTAATTCTTGTTCAAAAGATACTCTCCAGTGGTTACGGTAAACAGGGTGTACGTTACCTTTTCAATGCCAATGTTTTGGTCTGGCTGATATTTCCATTTCTGACTATTTAAGTGCCCGTCGAGACACGGTTCTTCCCCTCATGACTCCAATCAAAGGGCTTGACGGAGAAGAAATACGCGAAATCCCTGTACCCAACGGGACCAAAGTGACCATCGGACTCATGGCTTCCAACACTAACCCCAAATTGTGGGGTGCGGATGCGGATGAATGGAAACCGGAAAGATGGCTCTCTCCTCTACCAGAAGAAGTGACAGCAGCGCACCTTCCCGGGGTTTATTCCAATCTGTGAGTGCCTAAAGACCTACGAAACATAATTATGCTAATATCTTTCCTTTTAGCATGACGTTTATCGGAGGAAGTCGAGCTTGCATGTGAGATAATTCTTACAAGATGTAGCTTAAGTTTCTGATCATGAACTCTTTAGCGGGTTCAAATTTTCTCAATTGGAGATGAGTACGTCATAAACGTTTGATTCAAATACAAGCTTGATTCATCACAAGTCTACCATTCTAGAGGTGGTACTTTCGCTGTTGACCCAGAGTTTCCGTTTCTCTCCTTCCAAAGCAGAGATCTTCTGGCAGATGTCCGGAATTGTAGTCCCTATCGTGGTTGGTGGTGACAAGGATACTCCACAGCTCCCTCTTATTGTCGAACGCGCGTGAAAGGAAGCTGGAAGGATTCCGAATAATGAAGAGTCTCGTTTTCTAAACTTTTGAATATCAAAATTCTTGAAGTACCTAGATATTGACTCTCGGATCTCGCGTGTATTACATTTATATCGAGAAAATAAGATGATACGATGCTCCAGACTCACCGAATGCTTACAATATCCCTAGTGTCATTCCCTCGTTCTATGAATTCAGAGAATTCTTGTACATAGTCCCATGTAACAATTCCTATAAATAGTAAATAAGTCTTCTTAAGCATGTGCTATAAATAGCCGTTTTATGACGATCCTTTCTATAAATAGGAATCGTCCAATATCACCAGTATTTCGGCAGGAAACAGGCAGCAATTTATTACTGCTATTAGACGTGATGATATTCAACCATAGTACTTGAAATAAAGCTTTACGAGAATGCATTGCACACAGTCGCCGACAAACAAAGTGAGAACCACAGCCAAAGCAGCTGATAAGCGACCGCAGCAATGAGCTTGTCTCGTACCACCTCGTAAACGCTTTGTATAGCTTCTGCATTGGGAAAAAAGAAAAACCGGTTGATGTATTTTTTTGACATGTTACACCAGATTTTCTTTTCTCCTTGACTTCGACGATGAGCGGGAACAGTACGTGCGATTCTCGGATCCAGGGTGCGCAGATCGGGCCCGTGGTATTCGACCTTCGGAAATTTGAGCTTCAAACTCTATGATATTTAAGAAGAAGCTTGCGACTTGTATACATGTAGACACGTATTGAAGCTTTAACCATCCATTGATCTCATTCATCGCAGCCATTTTACAAAGGATGGTTTTCGCAGTGTCATCTGTTTCGCGTGTCTTCAAGATCAGGCAAGATAATCAAATTGGGCAAGCCCTTCCGTTGTGGGGCCAGTCCCTTTTCTTCATTGGAACACTGAAATTTCAACTTCAGAGGAAAATGCAGTAATTCTAGTGCCTGACTTGTGACTCCGCATTGATATGCAATTCGGACGCAAGGAGTAGAATAAGGCCCTATACGGCAAACAGGCTTATGACGGGCTTAGCTTAGTTTAGGTGTAATTTTGGCGGTAAAAATCGTAAGCCCAAAGTTTATCAAAATTAAGGCCTAAACTAAGC
>JAEKIV010000170.1:0-57397 GCA_016801325.1 Hypholoma fasciculare | reverse complement strand
GATACATGAGTTTGTTGAGAGCCGTGAGCAGACCCCTGTGTCAGGGCTGAGAGGAGAGGCCCTGAGACACTTGGAGCCGAGATAGTTGGAGTCGACTGAGAGAAAGCAGTCGCTCTTTCCCCACGAACAAGACGGAGAAGAATTTCCAAGATGTTGTCGATTTCTGTCAGATGTGTCTTCAAGAATCTTTGTCGTTCGGTGAGCGTGCCGACGGGGGAGTTCATAGCCCAGCCATCGAGTACAGTCCAAATTGTTGGCGGCTACAGTGATAGGATCAGTACTAGCAATTTTGTGAGCTATGTGCAGGCTTACTGGATCAGGGTCAACGACTTGTATTTTCTTTTCCCAACCTTCAGCTGCCTCACCTGCAACCCAAAACATGCGTCCAAACATGCTTTTGAGCCAGTCTTGTATGTCGCCCGTCTTGGCCCATTTTGGTTCCGAAAGGGGTCTAGCTGTATCAAGATAAACAACGAGCAAGATAGTGGCAGGAGGAGTTAGTTTCCAGAAAGGGGGGACAGTCGCGTCAGATTCCAGGGGAGTATTGGATGCAGGTGGTAGTGGAAGATAAGACTTTGTGACTTCGGAAAGTGCTTCCACCTACAAACGAACAGTTAGGGTGAGGGATCTGTATTGATAATAGAAAACATTTCTAACCAAAATACCCTTTAACGTGTCATCTTTCTCTTTGGTCACGTTTACGAAGATCTCTATGCGCCCCTCCTTGCGGAACACTTTCATACTCTCCACAACTTCAGCGTCCATGACAAGACGCCGGTTCCCAGAGTGATATGATATCGAGAGGCGATTGGCAGATGGTGACTTTCCAGCCTTGAGGTCAGCCTTAGGTGCAGTTGGAATAGCAGCCTCCTCATGGGGGGAGGATGTTGTCGACGGAAGAGTATTCGATAAAGGAGAAGCCGGTGGTTCTGGCAAATGTTCAGGTTCAATCGGTTGCGTCATTTGGCTATCTTCGATTTCGGAACCACCTTGCGTCTCGACGTCGAGTAGGGTAGGTTCAGCACCGAGTGCTTGCAACGGCTTCGACACTGGTTTGGGCGAGTGAGTCGAGTGAACCTGGTCAGCGGACTGAGAATGGTTAGTAGAAGTGTCAGCGCTGTGTAAAACATATTTGCGTGAGGAAGCATCGCAGATGAAACAATGACATATACGGACGCAGATTCGAGGACGTGAGAGTCACTATCAGAAGAAGGGACAACAGCGGGAAGGGCAGATTCGACTACTGCAACTTGAGCAGCCTGAGAGAAGTCAAGATGGCCCAATGTTTGCCCTGGACCATCAGCAGCAGCATGTGCAAAAGGGATTGGAGCAGAATCAACGTCCCCGAAATTAAGCAAGGCAGCACCGGGAAGCGAGGATTGACCTTCGGCACCCTGAATACTGGAGTCAGCTTCATATTCAGCCACTGCAGATGGTCCCAGAGTATCATGTTCAACGTGCTCCGCCGTATGCATATTGTCAACATCATGAAAAGTGCCTTCGAGGAAAGGAAAGAAGTCAGTGGTGTGCGCGCAAGGCGATAGCCTTCCACTCTCCAGGCAATGAAGAGGTGCTTTCACACTGATAGCAACGGCACGAACGGTGTGGCTTTGCTTACCACCATAAACTGTTTCGTCTCCATCCTGAGCATGGGCGTGATCAGCATGATCATCGCCATCCAAAGAAAGGCCATGCTCAGGTTCCTTGACATCTAGGCTGATGTGCGAGTGCTCCTCGTCCTCGTCCTGCAGGAGATTAAGGGCATCTGCAGCCTCGGCCTCCTCCTCGCCCTCGACAATAGCAGCCATAAGCCAATCGGCTTCGCTTGCTGTCTCTGCCACACTGGCAGCAACACTAGGATCAACACTCGACCTGTCATCAGCGACAGAACTGCATATCTGGGGTGGTGGTGGTGGCACACGCCGTTCGTCCATATCACCGTCATCATCTTCCAACTTCTTCCGCTTTCCCTTTCTCGTATCGGCAGGAACTTCTCCATAAGAGGAATTATGGGGAATAGGACGCGAGTCATCAGCGGTAACAGGGGTATGAAAATAGATCCGAATCCGAGATGGAGGGGGTTGGCTTGCACTCGACTCCGAAGAGATATGTGCGCCAGATGAACTCTCCACAACCTGAGTGGCCTCTGTCATGTCAGCGTCACCAACCTGAATGACATGAGAGCTCTCCTCTTTTATGTCCTCCAGCTTCTCCGAGACTGTAGACGAGGGCAACGGAGCATTATCATCCACCCCTTCCTCTTTCACGGAAATGTTGGAGACCCCGACAGCATCGAAGCCGTCGATTTGGTCTTCTTTTTTTACAGTAGCGGACGGAATGGCTCCCCAAGTCCAACCCAGATCTGATATGGCCAGACCGATAATCTTGAAATCTGTGAGTGTCCTACGATTTTCGTCCTTCTTACCGCCAAAGCAGGAGTTTTGTGTCCCTTCTCGAAAGGTAAACGAGGGCCCACTTCCTACATCACCTCTGTTGCCTCGAGTAGCGCCAGATTGGCCTTGATTACGGCCTCGAAAAGAGGCAGGCCCTTGATGCGGATATCCACTGCATCCTCCCCCGGCATTGAAAGAGGCAGCAGTTCCTCCCCCGCGTCGATTGTTGTAATCCTTTGTCCCATTGTTGAAGTTATTCCGCGAATGCTGACCTCTTAAAGGCGCATTTGGTTGACCTCCCGCACCTCCTCCTCGTCCGGGTGCAGCTCCTCCAATGAAACTTCCGCCGCGACCCCTTCCTCCACTCAATCCGCCTCTGTTGCCGCCCATGGAGCCTCCTCGCCCTCCACGTGCCCCAGCCATACCGCTTCTCCCGCCCGATCCGATTGGTCCACCACCCCTTCCTCCGGGCCCCGAAGGTGGTCCGCCACGGTTTAGTCCCGAAAAATTAGCTACGCTTGGCGGTGGTGCCGGCGGTGGTTGGAATTGGGGTTGAGGAGGTTGTTGGTGATGTTGTTGGTTTTGATGATGGCGAACATTAGTATTTGGGCCATCAAACCGCTGTCGTTTAGCGGGAGGTAGATGTAGGTTGTTGAGATGGCATGGGCTGCACGAACATATGTTGCGGTTGAGTGGGTGGATGAGGGTACCCAACTTGAACTATGGGTTGAGGAGGTGGACCAGGCTGCGGCACATACGGCTGTGAATAGCCAGCAGCGGGTTGGTATGGATTATAACCAGGCTGGGAGGGAGGAGCCTGTTGCTGTATTAACTGCGGGGGTGGATGATATTGCTGAATCTGCTGCTGTTGCTGCTGCTGTTGTTGTTGTTGCTGCCTCTGCCAGTGATTATTTTGGGTTCCGTAGCCATAGTTGGCGTATAGCGCACTTTGCTCAGCAGGCGGTCGAGGTGGTTGGGATGCAGCCCACTGGGGTGCGTACGGACCAACTGTAGGTGGTTGGACATGAGGTGTATGTGCGTTTGCTCCATTCCACCACGCCGAGTAATCTGCCTGTGTGGGCTGAGGGGGAGGAGGTCCAGGTGGTAACGGTGGTTGTTGAGGGGTAAAACTGGGTGCAGGCAGAAAGGGATTTTTGTTCATGTTCGAAGATTTAGACAAGAAATGTCGTAGAAGTACAGTCTGTAGCAAAATATTATCAGGAACGGGAACGAATCGAAGAAAAGGAAGTGGTTACGAACAAGCTCTTGGGTTTATTTGGGATTCAAGTCTGTACGTTCAACGCAGGTGCTTCAAGATGATTTCCAAAAATAAAGTCGTATACAAATTCGCATAAGAAGGCAGACTGGTAAGAAAATTAGAGACTGCGATAGTCAAAGCAAGTTGTTTGAGGTCGAGATGATAGAGCCGCCAAAAAATGCTTACAGCATGTCAATTGAAACTCCGCCGGTCTGGCGTTCCTCCGTCACACAATGAACGAAATCGATTTTGACACTTCCTCGTTACAAAAAAGGCACACAAACGTCGCATCGCAACAAATTGCTACTTGGATTGTTTGCTACTGGTGACATATAATCTATAAATGGTATCAAATGCTGCCCATGGGTGCGCCTGGTAGCCGTGGCGCTAATTCTTTGGCTTGTGCTGCTTGTCTCCGCTTGCGATGCTCGCTTTGTCGCACTTAAAAAATAGGAGGAAATCGTCAACGTCACAAAATCTGGCTGAGAAAGTGACTCAACTTGCAAAGAAATCTCGGTGGAGTATATAGCGATCATGCTTGGGCAAGGATGGAGATGGAGATGGAGATATACCGAGAGATCCGGGCGGTTGTGGGGATTTACTAGAATGTTTCGCTTCCTCTTTTTTCCCAGTAGATTGGTTTTTTGAGTCATCGTCCTTATCGTTTGCTTTCTCTTTCGCGGCTTTCTCCTTCTCAGGCTTCTTCTTTTGTTGTTCTTCCCACTCAGCCTTCACTTTGGCAATTTCTTCTGCAGAGATCGTTGATGGGCTAGGTTCGGCTGGTACAATATTTGCGAACCCAGGGTCGGAAAGGTGAGTGGGACATGTATACAGGAAATCGGTAGTATTTATGGTTGCAAGCACGGTGGTTGTGGGTTTGGAGCAGGCATAACACGTCTTGGAAGTACCTGCCGTCTGACTTTGCGTCTCAACCCACATAATAGCTATCAATGGACTGTTATACCACTCACTCGCTTGTAATACATATTATCGAAAGCCATGTACTGGATCAAGTAGCAAGTAATGCTGAATGCGTGTCGGATGTCCCCCGGGCCATGACTCTGACGTGCGCAGCCACGGTCTAATATTATCATCTTATCTTATCGCGTTGGTGGCATCCCATGATCCGAGCTTCTTTTGTTAACTTAGCCCGCTCCCAACAGCCCCAACAGACCAACCACAACACACCTAGCTGAGACTTTGAGAAGACGGCAGATAGATTATGCGCAAATCCATCAGCATATGACCCACATATGACTCGCTATGGGAGTCTTGAGACCTTGAATTTATGAATTTCTCAGCTCTTGGCAAATAATACTATATTAGTCACCAGATGCTCATAACTCCCCTATCTTCTTTACTCTCTTACCATCATCATCCTGCGCTCCACAATGTCGACTACCACTGGAAAGCCTATCAAGTGTAAAGCCGCTGTTTGCTGGGGTGCAGGCGAGCCCTTGAAAATCGAAGAGGTAGAGGTGGCACCGCCGAGAGCGGGCGAAGTGCGCATCCACATTCTCTGGACAGGTGTGTTGCATTAAAGCCGTGCATTCGATTAGCCATACTAACAGTGGCCCTCTCTTATAGGCATCTGCCATACTGATGAATATACTCGCAGTGGCAAAGATCCCGAGGTATCTACAACCGATCTCAACGAATTCCTATTTTTAAAGGTATTGATTAGGGTCTCTTCCCCGTCATCCTTGGACACGAAGGAGGGGGTATAGTAAGCATATTTTCGGTTTCTTTCATCTCTGGGCAGATAACTCATTTGGAGCAGGTGGAATCTGTTGGCGAGGGCGTCACTAGTGTTTCTGTTGGCGACCATGTCATTCCTTTGTATACAGCAGGTTGTGATATCTCGCTCTTGGAAATTTCACAATTCCATTTTCATACTTTCTTGTATTAGAGTGCCGCGAGTGCAAGTTTTGTAAAAGCGGAAAGACCAATCTTTGTGGAAAGGGTGAGCTACTACAATTTGCGTCGTTCTATATTCTAATCAAACATCACCAGTTCGCTCTACTCAGGGAAAAGGCCTCATGCCCGACGAAACCAGTCGTTTTTCTATCAACGGCCAACCAATTCACCACTTCGTCAGTTTTACATATCAATCCATGGATTGAAATTTCTGACTCTTATCTTTATGTAAGATGGGCACTTCTACTTTTTCTCAGTACACCGTTGTCGCGGATGTTTCTGTGGTTGCTGTTAACCCAAAAGCGCCATTGGAGAAGGTTTGTCTCCTAGGCTGTGGAATCACAACTGCATGGGGCGCAGTCGCCAAACAGCCTGGAATCAGTGGGCCGTTTACTTTCTACTCCTTGATCAAGTATTAAATTCATCTTTTTCAGAGGGTTCTAGCGTCGCTGTCTTCGGATGCGGTGCAATTGGCCTTGGAGTAATCAACACCTCGGTCCTCGTTGGAGCCAGTCGAGTCATTGCTGTCGATACTAATCCTGGAAAAGAGTCCTGGGCCAAGAAATTTGGTGCCACTGATTTTATCAACCCAACCTCGTTGAAGGAAGGGCAGAGAATCCAGGACTACCTTGTTGAAATTACAGATGGCGGACTAGACTATACATTCGATTGTACCGGAAACGTACGTTTTGGTTTTTTTAAAATTATATTTCCGCAGTTAAATAATCATATATCAGGTTCACGTCATGCGATCTGCTTTGGAAGCTTGCCACAAAGGCTGGGGAGTGTCTACTGTAATTGGCGTGGCTGCTGCTGGCCAAGAGATCTCAACTCGACCGTGAGCAGAGACTTCACCTCTTGTTAAGAGTAACACCCCCATTGATAAAATCCTGCCTTCCAGCTTCCAACTCGTAAGTTTTGGAGCTTCTGAAAGGAATGGTGGATTGATAGTTCTCTAGGTCACTGGACGGACGTGGCGCGGAAGTGCGTTTGGAGGTGTGAAAGGCAGGACTGAGATCCCTGGCTTGGTAGATGGTGAGAGCAATTTATTCGCTTGACCTAGCGTTTAAACTAATCAAAAATAAAGACTACCTCAAAGGCACAATCAAGATTGACGAATATGTTACGCACCACAGAAAGTTGTCAGAAATCAATGACGGTTTCCACGACATGCACGTAAGTCAACAATATTTTTATCGCTACAAAATGAGAGTATCCTAATAATAATATCATACCAGGCTGGTGACTGCATTCGTTGCGTTGTAGACATGTCCTGAACGGGTCTATTCAGCCGCGGTAAATAAGGACCTACACACATCTGAATAATTGAACCACAACTTCCAAATTGAAGATTAGTTGTAAAATAAGAAATCTTTGATTCTCTTAAGCACTTCGTTCTCCCAGCATCCGTTCGGGTTTTGTACCCAGAATTGCCCGCCACAGAACAATGAGAGCTACCTTTACCTCACGCCTTCTTACACCGCTCTTTCTCCATATAGCACCAACGATGGCAATAACACAGGCGAGGAAGGAGATGTCAAGGCAAAGTCGGCGAATGATAATCATTGTCGGAGTGCGGTTCTCATTTCGAGCGAAAAAGGTTGAAAGCTCTCGGAGATGTATCCAGCCTCGCGACAAGGGGTTCAATACGAAAGACCACATTCCAAGGTCATTGATGTCCCAAATTGGTGGTGCATTTCCGTCTGGTGAACCTCCGCCAGCCATCCAGGACGGTGATCCTCGACTTCCGCGGGGGCTTCCGGAAATGTTTGACCTAGAGAGTAGCAAAGAACGAGATTCTAAAAGCTCTATGCGCTCTGTCAACGCTGCAAGGTGAACCTGTACGTTTTCAACTGCACGTTCGAGAGCCACGGCTGAAGGTGGTCGGGTACCTTGATAGGCCGACCGATTGGGTTGAATTTGGGAACCATAGCTTGGATGACCAGGGTATAAGTGAGGAGGCGACATCATTTCTCCTCTTGAATCTTCGAGAGCCCCAGCGTAGATATTAGGAGGAGTGCTCACGGGTGGTATAGAATCTGCAAATGCAGAGGGAGTCTGAAATCCGGGAAGAGGCTGTTGGGAAGGAGTTTGAGAGTGTGAAGGGGGAGGGGATACAACCAAAGAGGTCGCGAGTGGTGTACGATAGCGTTGTTGAGACGAAAGTGATGACTGGGGACGATTATCAAGAGACACCCGACTTGTATCCACAGATCTTCGCCCGAGATTGGCAATTGGAACAGGCATTTCCCGTACTTCATCTTCTGATTCCTCGTCCGATGTAGAATCAGTCTCTTCTCCGTGTGAATGTAATTGCTGCATGAGAGCTGGAGGAATGGTGTTTCTCACTGGTTCTGACAATGTCGAACCTGAAGCATCCGAGCCAGGGGATTTTGATAGTGTACCTGTCAACGCAGATTTGGATGAGGTTTGTCTTACTTTATGTGCATTCAGCTCACGACTCATGACAATATGCGAGGGGTCGCCACCGTAAGATTCCAGCTCTTCGACAAGGTTCATGGCAACTGTTTTGTCGGAATATTTGCGAAGGACCTATCGTATGTGAGAACATAAGAAGATAGCAGAATAATCAACGATCGTACCTTGAGTAAAGACTCAACATACAGCCATTTAGCTTCAAATGACTCTAAATCTTTATGTTTAGCCCAGGCATCCCTGTTGATGATATTAGAATGTCGCCAGAGTGTTTGAATGTGTAGATATAAATACCATTTAGCACGTCCCAACATGTCCCATATTCCCGGACGAGGAGTCTTCACATTTCCAGCAGTGGCTATAAATTCATCAGATATTTGAGTCCCCATTTATTAGGTGGAAGTAGTACCTTGTTTGAACAAACTGAGGTGCATGGTTCTTAAATATCACCCAGAGAACGGACTTCGACACTCACCTATACATTGTTAATTTCTCTTCATAGTCAGTTTGAATAGGTCCAGTTTTCGGTAAACTTTGAACAATCTCAACAGCTCGATCGAATTGCGCGTCAATCAAGTCATGAGTTGAAGCCATTTCGTTGTTGCTGGTCGATGGTCGCGTGTCGCCGTATCAGAAGATTGTCCCTCTCTTTGAGATCCTATTATCGAAGTGCTCGGTCGGTAATAACTTTTCCGATGAATTATGAACGCTCGAGGGTGTTAGACAGTTCTCTAGGTGGAAGGTCTGGCGAACTCTGGCGAACTGCGAAAGCAAGTTTCGACCTGTTTCGACTCAAGGGGCCTATGGGCCGAAGTACTTTACACGTGAAATATCCCGAAAGGGATGATCCGGACTCCGGATCCGCTGGTCATCCTCTTCCTCCAAGTTCGAGCTTCGGGCAAAAATCTTCCACGCAAAAACGCCTCTTTGCAGTTTATTTTGTCGGCTATTACCTATCGATACGCTACAAAAATGAAGAATAGTATGGCAGAAGCACCGTGTCGTGATTTCTGCAATCTGTGGACGACTCTTCTGTCAGTGCCATCTCATTGACACTAGGATTCAGAACACCCTTTACCCCTTGGCATCTTCAACTTCGAACTTGACGATGCGTTGAACGCGGTTTTTAACGAAAATCCGTCCAGGCAGGCAGGCTCACAAGAAAGATTCGAACTTAACGCTTCGCATGGATGTGTAACGATGCAACAAGATGAACGAAGGCGACGCTGTAAAGTACGACGTATTCTGCATGGTCGCTGCTAGAGCCTATACCGACAAGAAGCTCGTATTCGAGTTTTACTGTGAAATATCTGACATTCTGGGATGTGCAACTTCACCCAAGTATTTTCCACCATTCCCGATACCGGACTGGGTGTCTGCGGTCTTTTGGCTACCCAACATAATCGGTCCGACCGATCGTGATTCGTGTTCAAGTGAGTGCGTCGATAACTACTTGGAATCCTCTGTTGCTGATAGCTATCTAAGTACGACTTGAACTGCAGCGATGATTCTCACAAGTTCTCAGATGATACAAAATTATCGCCTTAAAGCGCAGATTTGAATCTGTAATGAACTCTGACTTATCAGGTCTATCGGTATATTCACGGTTGCCCAGGCTCGCCTGTCAAAAGTCCTGCCTCCAGTCGTCGAAGCTCCTTTTGACAATCCATTATAATGTCGTTATACTTTCAAGATTCCACCCAAAATACTCACTGTAAATGCACATTGAACCTCAAAGAAGACTGGTGAACGTCCACGAATCCGTACGTTTGATTGGACTGAAGTAGGATGGACTCTGAATTTATGAATTATTGAGGGAGTCCACACCATAGGTGTTCTTGGCAGTGCTTGGCGGAGGAGCGTAGAATAGGTGTCGCTTGCCGTCTCTTTATCTGCATGTGGAGACGCACGTATCATGCAGTGGGCAATGCATGCGACGTGGCGAACTCTTATTCCAAATATCAACGCTCAGAATATTGAAATCGTGAGGCATTCTTTGCGCGAAGGCTTTGCGAGCTCTCCAAGAGCTCTCAGCTGAACGTGAATTTCACACAAATAATATTAATGATGTCAAGTTTTTCTTCTACTCTCGCGACACGTGTCAGTCCGGCCATTCAAACATTCAACAGTCGAAGGTAAGTTAACTGGTATTACTTCCTTATCCGTTACACAATCCTCTGTCATGCCGTTATTCGCTATGTCACCGCAAGCACTACACTGCAGGGAAGCAAGTCTGAGCACACCAGGGATCATATTCTCCTGTAGCCAAGCTGTGGTGCGCATGTGGCTTTGCGGAGCGTTATCTTCTGGAGCGTTATCTTCTGACTAGTGCCTTTAGCTCTCTCCTGTCAGGTTTTAGAAAGGGTGTGTACTCGCGACATGTGGAATTCCCATTTTTCGGGTGGCATCTATGTAGGCATCTAAACGATCAATGGACACTTTCGCGTGTTTCATTGGAGACAGCTACTGTCTTGCCCAACATCGTGCTCTGTTGTCTCAAACCTTCTAGCCTGAATAGATTTATCTGCTCTTCCTCGCAAGCCTTGCTTACCGAGCGATGCAGGTTGTGCTATTTCATGCATCCCGACACAGACAAGACTGGGTTCATTGTTCTCGAATTTCGACTTTTAGCTCGTCGCTATTTGCACCCATACCCTGGAATCTGCTGGCGTCCCTCAGCCTTGCAGATACATCGTGCTGTCTACCTACATATTCATGCGTCCGCGCGACTCGATCCAAACTTCCACCTGGCAATAAGCATCCTTCACGAAGGATCACCTCTCGCATAATGGGACTTTCCCTTGGCTTTGGCTTGGCCTCTGGTTTAGCAGGCTCGATTTCTGACCACCTAAAGTTCTTCCTGGTATCCGTCTGTTTCCGTCTGCCCCATACTTTTCCCGATTATTATCTGCTGATTTGATTAACATGCGCTACATCCTTCTATCGCATATTCAATATTAATCTCCACGCGTCGAAACACGGCGTTGCCTTTCAACCATACTTCACGATCTCAATCCAGTCTTTCATTATCCTAAATTGTTGTCTCAGTCTCCTATAAAAGCGCAATCTGTACTCGAGGAACATTCAGTAGCTCCTACAGGTCTACCTCTCATCGTCTCGTCCCCCTTCTTCGCGATGCGTTTCACTTCCGTTGCTTTTGCTCTCCTCTTGACGGCGTCATCTGCCCTTGGCAGGTTAGTGAATTGTTTGAACTATTGAGATCAACCGAGGAAACTGATACTTTTACAATTTATAGAGGATGTGGAAACAACCCCACCGATGCTGAGGTCAAAATTGCTGAGGCGAAATTCCAGGCCGAGAAGGTTGCTGTTAAAGTTTCTGCCGCTGCTGCTTCGACAGTCATCAGTGTCTACTTCCATGTCATTGCGTCTGGCACTACGCTCGCCACTGGTGTTGTCCCGTGAGTCCTCAGGGTGCTTTCTGAACGAGTATCGAAACTCATATCCATCACAACAGAGACTCGCAGATCACTTCTCAGATCGCTGTCCTGAATACAGCGTACGCCTCTTCTGGATATTCCTTCGTTCTCGCGAACACTACCAGAACCCTGAACGCCAATTGGTTCAACAACGCCGGACCTGACACTACCTACCAGACCGCCATGAAGACTGCTCTCCGCCAGGGTGGTGCTGCCGCTCTTAATGTGTATACCGTTGGGTAAGTGTCTGGTGTTATGTGAACCCAGCATCCACCTGATGAGGGGGTTTGATTATAATAGGTTCAAGTCCACCGCTACCAGCGGTCTCTTGGGATACTCCACCTTCCCTTCCAGCTACAAGAGTGCCCCCACTGATGATGGTGTTGGTAAGTAGAGCCCGAAGCCAAAATAGCACTCTCATCTTACGGTGTTGATTGTTCAGTTATGCTGTACTCTTCCGTTCCCGGAGGAACCACCACCAACTATAACCTTGGTCAGGTAAGCGCATCCGCCTTTAAATTATGATCATGAAGCTAATCAATTATGAACCAGACTCTGACCCACGAAGCCGGTCACTGGTTCGGTCTCTACCACACCTTCCAGGGTGGATGCTCCGGAACTGGTGACTCCGTCTCCGATACTCCCGCTGAGGCATCTGCTGCCTCAGGGTGCCCCACTGGCCGTGACACTTGCACTTCTACGGGAGTTGACCCCATTCGTAAGTATTATTTCCATTCGCTTGCTCACCAGATTTCTGAGCAAATATTTTCCAGACAATTACATGGACTACAGCTACGACTCTTGCATGACCGAGTTCACAGCTGGACAAGCAGCCCGCATGGTCAGCCAGCTTGCCACCTACAGGGGTATCTAAGTTCCAATTCTCTCAGTTGCTTTGGGAGAATTGTAGAATAGAAATATACCATAGGCAGCATAGTTTATATAAAATGATGTATTGAATGATACATACCGGTATCAATTGTATCTTCCTAGATATTTCATGGTACCATTCGCGTCGACAGCGCCTTCGTAAATGGCAGCAAAGCAGGCCAAAACCGATTCACTAAGTTGGCGATTCAAAGAACAGACAATCTTCGTCTCAATTACATCTGAAAGTCATTGGAATTCTAGACAATACTTTACGTCCAGTAATATCGCGACGGCAGTAGCAAGAAGGGATATTGTCGCCCACACGTTCAGTAGTGTGATGTTGCAGCGTTGGGAACGATGTCAGATGGAAATCCTTCTGTTTGAAGGTAAGGTTCAATGATCCAATAAGAGAGAAAGATAAATAACAATGAGGCACTCTATAAGACGGTATCAGTAAGTTTAACATGACCGACAGCGAGGGAGCTACAAACATCATGAGCTTAAGGACCGGCTTTAGGCTTTACAAACGAAGCTCCAGCCTTTGGTATCGAACGGCCCTCTTTCCAAGTGTATTTCAGGCTTCCCCGTATAATCTTTTCTTTGGGGCTCACAGGGACACCTGATCACACGAATAACAATCGTTATGAATTGTTCAAGTAATTGTGGGGTAGTGGTCGCATGCACGAACCTTTCCAATGTAAGCGCCCCCACGCCTTCCCATGTATTCCTTGCAATTTGAATTGCGAGCGAGTCACTACCCAGTAGCAGTTCGGGATGTTCTTCTCGCTCCATCGCGTCTGGTGCACCTCCATTCCAATGCCACCCGTTGGGGTTCGGGAAAGGACTTCGTAGAGGTTGCCGCATCGTGGTTTTAGGACTGGTGGTAGCCCTTTTGTTGGAACGAGTTTCTTCAGAGTTTGTGCAAAGGCGCTTGCATTGAGTCCTGCGGACATTGGAAATGAAAGGGAATGAGTTTGGGATTAGCTTGGACGCAAGAGCTCGGGGCACACCCGAGGAAAAGATATTCCCCGTGACCAGAATTTCAATCTCAGCCGAGATACTGCGAACGCGCTCCGAGTCTGCAACATAAACTTGCAACTCTTCTCCCGTTAACAAATGGCTGGGCTGACATCCTTACGCTCCTCTTACATCTCTTTATCGTCTTTCAATAAGAGCCTTCTTACTCGAAGAATCTCTGCTTCTCATCCCCGAAGAAAAACAGATTCATGCGGCCTCCCATTACAACCAACATGGTCGGTGTATGAACTGCTTTCTTCATACCCTTCCCCCGAATTGTCAACCAACACTATCACGCGATTGTATGAATTATCCGCATTGGCGTGCCCGAAGGTTGATACTCCACAATTCAAGCTCATTAAAGAGGAGTTGGAAGACATGGTCAGATTGGTGGAAGCAGTTAGATTGGTCGATACTTCTGGGATAACAGTCAAGGGCCGAGGAGAGAAGGAAGATGCCGATTTGAACACACCGCACGGTGAAACATCTGGAGAATATGGGAAAGATCTATTGAAGCATGCTTCCGGAGCAAAAGATGGATTCTACACTGTCGACTCCGATCGCAGACGCCGCACTACTTCACCATAAACACCCCCTCATATCTGCAAATTTCGTCGACTACACAGCATTGAGCAATGTATGGCCTCCTGTAGACCCGAATCCTCCGGCACCGCGTATAGTTTCTTCGAGATCCTGAGGCCAGTGGATCAACCACTGAATTTCCAATTGAAAAGCAGCAGAGTATACTCACGTCAACTTCAAGGATCTCTGGTGTGTAAATTCGCTCAAGTATCAACTGCGCAACGCGGTCTCCTTGCTCCACTACCATTCAGGATAAGCAAGACTTCAACCAGAATTATGTGCGAAGGGATTTATACCTTGGAAGTCTTTGTCGGAAAGATTGTAGAGGAGGACAAAGACTACACCACGATAATCTGCGTCAATGACTCCAGCGCCGGTATCGATCATAAATTTTGACGCTGCAGAATAATGAATAAGTCATGAATATCACAACAAGATGTGCGTACCAAGGCCACTGCGGGGGGCGACGCGTCCGTATGTACCAGGAGGAACAGCAATGGACAACTGGGTGTCCACCAGAGCTTTACCATGTGCCGGTATAAGCTTCTTCTCCGCACTGATGGTTTCATGAGTGTACTCAAGTGCCTTGTCGAATGTTGCTCGTACCTATAAAGGTCGTATCCCGCTGCCAGTGCTGACCCACGAGTGGGGATAGTTGCTTTTTCAGAGAGGCGCTTCACGAGTAAATTGGGGGGGAGGGCTGGCGACGAGGAGTCGGCTTCGACGGACATCTTTCTTTTTTTGAGCTGGGGGTTGTCGTTTGTCATGAGAGTGCGGTAGGCAAAATTCAAGTGGGGTCATGCCTTAATATACAACTTCGACGCGCATAGCTGAGTTTAAATAGCGTGTCAACTCCGCTTAAGCGTGCGTTCTGTCAAATTGACGAACTACTTATATAGCTCAATTTTTATTCATTCAACATCAATTCAGCATACTGTCTTATTGTACCTACAGTTAGGAATCACCAATCCAGGTTCTTGTTGCCAGCCATGCAACTTTGCACTAAGTTTTCCTGCATCAGAGCAGGCTTTTCGGTGTCTGCTTGGGGCGCGACAATCTCAACATGGTGAGAAAGCATTGGCTCGCGGGTCTCCTGTTTGACCATCCATTTACGAGTCCCGAGAACCGCATCTATCGCTTCTGGATCTGGTAGCTTAACAAATATTCCGCCATTCTCTTCTTTAGCCTGGCAGCCAAATAAGATTTTTAGTTCGTGACTATGAAAGTGAACGAATGCTCGCCGAACCTCGAATGCTATAATCTTGTAATTGTTGTCGGTTAAACATTTACCTTCACTCAGTGTGAAATTTCTTCTGCTCATCGCCATTAATTCTCTCTGAGAACAAGAAAGATTTTGACAGACTTACTTATGCAAAGGGCATGAGATATACGGGTTTCCCTCGATTGTTTCCCCAAGGAGCCCATCAGATAGAACAAATGCTCGACGATGGGGGCATAATTGTTGTGTGGCGTAGATTCTCCCGTTCGCTAATTTGAAAACTGCAAGTTGAGTATCAGAGTAGTTCACTGCGATCGAGGTGGTCCCTTTGTTCGAGATGCGAAGGTCTGCTGCAGTCGCAACCTTACGCCATTTCCACTGATTTTCGGGCTGCACTATTTCGTTGACTTCAAATCTCAGTGGGGCTTCCTCGGGCCACTCAGCGGGCCTCTTTTGGCCCCTTTCCTCCACGATTTCAATACCTTCTTTGATCTCATCTGTATTCACGAACTTTGCAACAAGGCATATTATTGCCTGCAAGAGAAAAGGGAATTAATATCGTACCTGGCGGAAAAGGGCCCTTTTTTCGGGATTTCGAACCACCTCCGCCCATTCATCGAAATAGGTTCCCACTAGCTCCTCCATAGAATCATCCAAATCTTTGCAGATCCCGAGAGCATCATCAATAATCACACTCTTAAGGTAATCCAAGCCATGTCGTCCGTTTTCTCCTAAAGATTCTACCCATCTTGCAGTACGTTGCAATCGGTCTGCTGATTGAATATACAATATCAAGAATCGATCGATGATTTTGACGGCCTGAAAAAATAAAATGACATTATATGAACGTTTTAGAGTAAGGTTGCGCACCTTCTCCTTCGACACGTCCGCAGCAAGCAGCTCAGCGTGTCTGGGCTTCGCACCGCCATTACCACCAACGTATACGTTCCACCCTTTGCTCGTGGCAATGACGCCAAAATCTAACGAACCAGAACTCAGACGACTGTTAGACGTGACGATCCCTTATGCAGGAACAGACCTTTTCCCTGTGCCTCGGCACATTCACGTACGCAGCCACTCACCCCACCTTTGAATTTATGAGGAGCTCGAATCCCCTTATATCTTTCTTCAAGCTCCACTGCCAACCCAACAGAATCTCCTACTCCAAAACGGCACCAACTCGTCCCAACACAGCTTTTCACTGTCCGTAGAGCTTTCCCATATGCATGGCCACTTTCAAATCCGGCAACGCCTAGTTCCTCCCATATATTGGGTAAATCTTGTTTTTTAGCTCCAAAGAGGTCGATCCGCTGTCTACAGAGATGATTGGCGGTTAAAATTTAAGTAATGCACTGTACCAAAGGTGAACGTTGCACGCACCCGCCTGTGATTTTTGTGTACAGAGAATACTTTTCGGCGACAATGGCAAGCTGCTTCAATTTTGCAGGAGTCTGACAGCAAATTCTTTGATTTTAGCGTTTTGGATAGCAGAACATAAGAAGCATGACTCACAATTTCTCCGGCAGGTACTCGTGGGATGACCGAGTACGTTCCGTTCCGCTGAATATTAGCTAAATATTTGTCGTTTGTGTCCTGGTTTTGATGATGGGTTTGGGTCATGATGAATTCATTGTACAGGCTCGACAAAATGCTGGCAACTGCAGGCTTGCAGATCTCACATCCAATAGACCCACGGTTATTACCGGCCTCGTTCATGACATCCTCAAAGGTAGTCAATTTCTTGATCTTGACTATCATAAAGAGATCTTGTCTGCTTTTCTTGAAATGAGGGCAGAGATGGGCAAGTACGGTGTGCCCAAGCCGCTTCATTTCAGAGTTGAAGATAGAAGTTGCAAGAGGTACGCAGCCACCACAACCTGTACCGGCCTTGGTACGAGCTTTGACTTCACCGAATGATTGGCATCCATCCTTCACGGCGTTTACAAGGGTGTTTTTTGAGATGTTGTAGCAAGAACAAACTTGTGTTTCAGGCGCCAAGTCGTCGCCATCGAATTCGTCTTCTTTACGAGCCAAACCAACTACTAATTGACCGGCCGGTATATCCAAAGGTTTCTAGTCGTATGAATAATGAGAAAAACGGTTCCTAGCTTATTTAAAAGACTCACTCGCTGTTTAGAAATAGAAAGAAGTTTCGTGTAATCCTGAATGTCGCCCACCATTATGCCGCCAAGTAAACGCTTCCCGTCGGCCGTAAAAATGTATTTCTTATAGACGCCGCCGAATGGATCATGATATGAAAGAGCTCGAGGTTCTCCAGAATCTGGTTCCTGTTTTCCACGTTGTTTATTATCGGCCAGGTGATCTCCAAAACATGCAGCGTTGACTCCAGCTAGTTTAAGTCTGGTACTGGTATCAGGGACGGTCATATTTCTTGACTTGTCCGCAGGTCCTCTGGCAAGATTATATGCTAGAACATCGGCCATTTCGACCCCCGGGGCGATGAAACCATAAGTCCTTCCTTGAAAAGAAGCGCACTCGCCAATTGCGTAAACATCGTCAACAGAAGTTCTAAGATCAGGTTGGATGACTATGCCCCCATTAACGTGTGTATCAATTCCTGAAGCTTTGGCAAGTTCGTCACAAGGAGTTATTCCAATGGCGAATATGACCATGTCGAACACATGGCTTGAATTATCTTCCAGCACCAAGCCCTTGAAAACGGTAGCCCCATCCTCTTCACAGGTAAGAATCGATTGAAGTCGTGAGTTCAATAAAACTTCGATGTTCATGGCCTTCAGTTGATCCAGAACCATATCGCCACCCATTTTATCAAGTTGGCGACTCAAGACCTACCTCGATGTTGATTTGGAGGAACATTTAAGAAAATTTGGAGACTTACCCATTGGTTTCGTTCAACTACTGTAACTTGAGGTATTCCAAAGTCGCACAGGGCTTTGGCCGCTTCCAATCCAAGTAAGCCTCCGCCAATAATGGCGGCGCTTTTCACAGGTTGCTTATTCGAATATTGAATCATTCGATCAAAATCCTCCAAGTTTCGGTAGCAAAATATACCGCAGACGTTGTCCATGTCCGTAGTTGAGATGCAGGAAGGAAGGCTTGCATGCGATCCAGTTGCAATAACGCAAACATCATATTTTATGTCAACACCCTTACATATATCAGCATCAGCGTAGGCCAGATTTGAATACTAAAAGTAATGGACATCACCTTTCTGGTGTATGCTTTGCGTTGCGTAGGATCTACTTGGAGTACAGTATCGTCTATGATATACGACAACCTATTGCCAGGTTGGGTATTGTACCAAGCGGTAGGTTGCAAATACAGGTCTTCAATAGAGCGGTGTGAGAAATATTGGCTCTAGTCGGTATAAACTTCCATGAACCACAGCTAAAATGCATTGCAATCTGAGTAGTGCTCACCAATCCAACGCGATTGTACGCGAAATAGGGCTCCTTTCCGACAACAATGACAGACCACTTATTACCTTTGCCTGACTCATCCTCAAGCACAAATAGCTTGTCGATGAAAGCTAGAGCTGTCTACGTCGCATGAAATGATTTTTAGCAGACAATTATGAGATAGCAAAAGTCAATCGCACCATGCCCATACCGATCACAAGAATAGTTCTCGCCTCAGACTCTCCTGTAGGCGCATTGTCCATGTCCATGTCTAATACTGCTCCGCTCTTAGTAGTCGATAGAAAGGAGGGAAACACAGCAGTTGTCGTATGCGCTCGTACTGAGATTCCATGGGATAGTTCTCTTATCTAGTATTATATATGTATCTGCTCGTGGGCAACTTTGCAATGCGTGGGCAGCTAAAGAGTGCTTCCATTGCCCAAGGGAGTTGACAGCATGTGCACAAGGACTTGAGCTATGGAGATTCCTATCATGATGAGAAATAGGGTAGCAGCGAGTATGCGAATAACTGTTTGCAGAGTCGAGGTCATCAGAAGCCTGAAGGTACTTACTCCAAATTCATTGCCGCAGGCACGAAGAGCCCTTTACGTAAAATTAAATAATTAGCGAGATTTGATCGTGAGAGGTTGCGAATCGCGAGAGGTCGCTCAGAAACAAAAACAAACCCAAAAGCCGAAAGGATTGAAAACTAGCATATCAAAAGTGACAATCATAGAATAGTTGGATAGAGAAAAATACATGTTTGCCTTCGAGCAAGTTCTGTGTTCGATTACATAAATAAAGCGTACTTGTTTCCATTGTCAATAGTTGCCACCGTATCCTTGGCTGCTTGTTTTCGGTATTCCGATCGGTTGACCATATCCCAAGGAGGGAGTATATACAGAAGGTGGAATATAACCCCCCATACTAGGGTTATATCCACCACCACCAATCAGAGGCATACCGGGGGCGTAGCCTGCAGGCATAGTTTGGGCCCCAGCAGCATATCCAGAGGGCAGCGGGGGCCCTCGGGCTGAACAACCTATATACACAGTAAATGTTTTGTCCCGAGCTTTAGCTTTTCTTTTAGCTCGTCTGTGCCTTCGTTCTTCCTTTGCTTCGTAATGGTGAAGTTTTGCTTCCCGCATTTCTGCCGTTTGGTTGTTACCTGGTCGTCCGTACGGACTAGGTACATGCCTATAATCGCGCTCAGAACTAGAGCTAGAAGATAATTCGTCGTCGACGTCGTAGTAGGGTAAATGATTATCGATATAGCCAGTCTGCGGACCAGTTCGTCTTTCTCTTCCCTTATACAGCATTAATTCCACGCCGCGATTGAAAAAGAAGGAATTGTTCCAGAGGTTGATAAGATCGACGGCCAGAGTCGAGCGCCTGGGTTGGCCCTCCACTCCGAATACAACGGGTAATTGACCGGCCCACGAGCGGCCCAGATCCTGGAGACAATTATTGACTTGAAAACAGATATACAGAACTAAAACTTACTTGCATGCAACGTTTCCAATCTTCCGGATATATATCATGAGACGACAATACTCCTGGCATCTTAGGCAGCCTTGTGTCATGAAGGTCTTCCATATCTGCTAATTTGAGCATTTCAAACGGCGTGAAAGAGTTCGAACCGTTGATGGGACGAGAGAATGCTTCCGGCGCTGGAAGTTGTTCCACAGGCATGGCCACAGCAGGTATTCGAGGTGATTTTCCAGTCCATGAAACATCTCCATGTCCGTACTGCACTGATGTACATGTAAATACCGATAAAGATCAATCAAACAGAACACGCACAAGGATTTGGCGATGGTGCCCTAGAGGGTGCCCTTGACCTAGGGTTTGAAGCGGCCTTGACTATTGGCTGTCCTTCCAAGATATGACCACGAGGATATAGTTGAGGGCCAGGATCACCAAAAGGTGTGGTTGAACGAGCTATATTTGCTGCATTCGCAGCTGGGGATGAACTATAGGCACTAGATCCCGGATAATTTGAAACTGGGTACCCTGAAATACCAGTGCTTCCGTAGGAAATCTCTCCTGTACGCATGTTTGGAGATGGTGTAATATACGAAGAACCAGGGTAGTGATTTGCAGATGGATTTTGTGATATGTTATATGGTTCGGAGGCAGACGAATAGACACTAGCTGGGGCAGGCTGGTAAGGATATTGATCGACATAATTGCCACTGGTAGTACGAGTCCTTTCATGACCACCGTCATTACTACTATATTGGCGCGACCGTTTCGAATTACTGATTTTCCTGTCACGTTCGTAGTCGTGTTGGTGGCCCATATCCAGATTGTTAAATTGTCGTGTCAAGCCGTCGTATACATCCCCGCTGGCGCTTGGATTCCGGCTGTGACCACTTACTGCAGAGGGATAACCGGGACCGCCAGACGGACCATGGACACCAACATATTGATTGTTTGGATGCCCACCTAGTTGACTTGGATGTATAGGATAACCCGTGCCTCCAGTCATAGATGGGAATGCTACAGGTGGCACCAGTGCCTGAGGACCGTTAAAGCTTTTGCGCCTATCTCGATTGCCGGATGGTTGTACATCGCGCTCACGGACCATCCGTGATTCATAAAGCTCCGATCCCCGTTGTCCCATTACCTCTAGTTCACGAATGCGGTCCGATCCGGCCTTTTCTTCGTATTTCCTGCGCTTGTCATCGGCATGCTGCCTTCATGAACGATAATCAGGTATATCATGAACATCGACTGTGAATATCACACACCATTCGTGCTGCGATGAAACACTTGCAGTATTCCAGTTGCTAGAGCCCTGGTGAAGTATAATGGTAAATACAGAAAGGTGACGAATATGAATAGACGATTGAAAGCTTACCCCCGAGGTGTAAGGCTGTGTACTGGGAGGAGTTATTGAGTTGGGGTCGGCCTTCACCCACTGGATGCCACTAACGATACCGCTAGGCGTGCGGTAGCTGCAATAGTGGCAAACGATACCCATTAAACCCTGATCGACATATCGCATCGATCCATGCAAACTGACCTAGCAGCTACAGCCCTATAGCAACAGTTTCAGTACATAATTTTCGGTGCGTCAAACATTGATTAGATGCACACCTATATGGTTCATAGGTGATTCTACCATCTGGACCGGTTGACGTTGTATAGGTGATGTGCCCTGGCCCCACTTTGGCGGGGCCTGTTGGAAGAGACGGAAGTACGGAATAATTCGAATCAGTTGGAAATCCATAGGGTGACGGTGCTCTGAAAGGTGAAGGAACCCTATTAGCCTGCATCCTCGTAGATCAGTTCCCGGCGGAAAGTTCTGGTGGGCCTCTTGTGGCCACTGAAGGATATACCAATAAAGATGGCGTTATATGGAAAATGAAAGCCAACTCCGGACTTCAAAGGCCGTGTTCCAGTGTTCCAGTTCCGAGTTAGTGATCCGCGAAAGACAAGTATATCAGTACATTGAAGGTGGAGAGGTGGAGAGAAGAGAGATTACATGAGAATTACCACTGGTCGATATTGATGCAGATGGTTGATAAGCATGCGTAACCTGCCAAGTAGATAAGATAACGGTCCTCCAGAATCTATGGTTTTTATGTTGTCACCGAGCAGCAAGTCCCATAGAGCATGGATAAATAGGGTAGTATAAAACTAATTAGGCCAGTCGTGATAAAACTAGGTATGCAGCAATGAAAAAACAGTAAAACGTTTACAACTACAAAATTCGAAGGCATATCAGATTTCAGCGCAAGTCTAGAAGAATCGCCAATAGAAAATAATGATAATCAGGAAAGCAGCAGCTACCAGCGGTGCATATTTCCGAAGCATTGCTTGATAGTTGATGTTTCGTGCAGCTTTCCTATATTTTTCCGAATCGGATTTTAGGGAGGTCGACAGCTGGGACATTCCTGTATGATACCAGTGAACGTTTTAGTCATAAGTCAAGACCATGCATATACCTCACAGAGACGTACTATCAAGCGAATCGCCCCTCCACAGTAATTCCTCCATATTTTTGGTCATAATTCTGGTAACGTCGTGGAGATCATCATTCAGCTTGTCCAAATTCGAGCTTGCAGCATTGGCCGTCCGTGTGTCACGGTATAAACGGGCGGTCTTGGACATAAAGGTATCTGAACATTTCTCGCGGATTAGCGGGCGTTTCTTATGAAGTACTTCTCGACTCACCAAATCCAACAAACGCGTAAGGCTTTCGAACGGTCTCGACCTTAGCTCCGTAAGTGTTGGCGAACTCTTTAGCCAGTTCCTCCAAGTATGAAAAGGCAAGTTTTCTAGGGTACGACTTGTCTGCAATAGTAAGAAACACTACATTCTCTGCGATGAGGTAACTGAGCCAATCCTTGTGAGCCAGTGGCCTGTGATTACAGATACTGTACATACTGCAAGGTGTACGGTCCACTCTCTATTGAACATCGAGGTTCGGCATTGGGTGTTATTCGCCTGAAAATAAGCTTGGATTGTTGTTTGTGTTCTTGCAGAGTCTGCTCTGTCTATTCGGAGTGACACGTCGCGCAAGTTAGCGCGGTATGCTTAGGGGGTCGAATGCGTCCACACCTGTTCATCGTCGACACTTGCCGCTAAAGGCAGAGCATCTGATGCTCTCACAATGATTGTAGAGCGGACCATTGAGTTTTGAAAGACGAGTCAAGTCTGTGTTCAAGAGTCCAGATGAAAGCCCCGGTGGCTCTGGAGCTACGTCTGGGGAGCACGTGGATGCTAGGTGCGTGTGATTACCGGATTCCGGAACACCCAGCCCATCACTACTCTCTCTTTTTAGCACCTTGTGACATACGGCAGGGCCCTCTATATAAATATGTTATGCCAGATGGTTTAATCTCCCCGCTTCTCCCAAACATAAACCACCATCATGGCCTTCTCCGATGTCTTCAATGTCGACAAGCAAGTGGGTCCCAACCTTCCGACCCTGCCTTCACAACATTGACACCTCTCTTTCAGTTGGCATTCTACGGTGCATATCACTCGAATAGTATCAATATCGTGATACATGTCATATGCGTCCCCATGATACTTTGGTCAATACAACGCCTTATTCTTGTCTCCCGTTGCTCATTATGAAAGTTCCGACGGTCTTCATTCCAGGTCTTTCCAGGCTTTTGTGGCGCCACTGCCTGTGCCATCCTTCATTCCAGCATATCACTATGCGATTAATGACTATCTGGCGCTCAGTACAAATTGGGCAGCAATTATGGGCGTCGTGTATCTCGCGTACTATTATATGCTTGAGCCAATTGCTGCTGTGAGTTATTCAGATTGGTTTTTTTATATCTGGAGACATCCTAAATAACGCTGTGGCACTATTAGTTGCTTTACACTCCCCAAATGATCTTCATGGTGTTGAGTGCAACATCATTTTCGGAAAAGCCAGGTTACCTCAATACTGCTGTCGCTATTCATACGCTCTCTTGGATTGCTCAATTCATTGGGCATGGATTTGCGGAGGGAAGGGCGCCGGCTCTCCTCGATAATCTTGTTGGAGGTAAATCCGCGATCACCAGCTGTAACTCAAATTCCAAGCAGTAATGAAATGTCCTTTTTCTAGCCGTTGTTCTTGCGCCTTTCTTTGTCCACCTGGAAATTCTTTTTACCCTTGGATATCGCCCTGCGATGCAGAAGCGCATCAACAATGCGGTCGGTATGGAGATTACCCGAATTCGTAAGGCAGAAGGCGAGAAAAAGCGAAAGGCTGCATGATGCCTAGTACGATTTGCTTGTATGCCATTGTATATCTAGCCCTGGGGCGCACAGTAACGTTTAGTTGACATTGGTCGACACATTCCAATTTCACTCCTTCGTAGGCGGCTAGTTCTACCAACATTTTCTTGGTTATCAAGCGACTTGTGATACTTAGATCAAGCTAGAAGGAGGAGCAAGAGCAGGCTCTCCGATCGGTGTGACGTATGCAGAAGACAGGCCTCCGTCAACTGTGAAGTCAGTTCCCTGCAGTGGATCAATTATGAGATGAAAAGCGGACAGAGCGGATGAACACAGAAACGCACTGTCATGTAGCTACTTTCATCGCTGGCCACTGCGTTAAAATTATATCCCAATGGTCAGCCATTTTAATTGGTTGTCGAGAGAAAGACCCACAGAACAAAGCTGCCTTGGCGAGTTCCACGGCTTCTCCGAAACGGCCCATGGGAAGGTGTACCATTCTACGCTGGCGTTTCTCTTCGGTGTTGAGGAAGTCCATCAGTAGAGCTATAAAATTATTAGACAGATGCTCCGACTGGATGATATAGATCATACGCGTCTTCAGTGGACCGCTGTTAAAGGGAGCGTAAGAATGAGGGCAATCACAATACAATTTCGCTTTGGCGGCTCACGGGCAGAGAGAGTTGATTCTGATACCTTCTCGAGCGTGGACCATAGCCAATTCTCGTGTCATCGCAAGAACGCCACCCTGATCCATTAATGTAGTTAGTAATTGTTACGAAAGAAGTGCGGGTATACTCACTTTAGAGGCCGTATCTATTACAGTAAAAGGTGTTTCAAATCTGGTGAGTCCGAAGTAAGGCGTTCAATGGAAAATGAATTTTCTTACATGCCAGTTGAGGTGTCGCAGCTCCCATGAGCGCCACAAAGCTTGCAGTATTGATGATGCTTCCTCCCACATGCAGACCTTTCTCTTCGTCTGTTGGGTTTGCTCTCATAGCAATGATAGCATATTTACAACCCCACCAAACCCCCTTGAGATTGATTTGCATAGTTAGGTCCCAGATTCGTTCTTCTGTATTGAGGGCATTATCGTCTTCCGGATGCATTATACCTGTTATCAAACCATGCGCAACGATGGTCAGGAGAATATAACGCCGTGACAACAAAAATCCAGACCAGCATTGTTGAACTGAGCAAGGGAAACACATCAGTTTGTCTGGCCAGCTAAAACAAAGATGCGAGGAAGGAATACCATGACGTCCAATCTTCCGAATTCTTTGACGGCTAAATCAACGGCAGACTTGATGTCGATTTCTTTTCCAACGTCGGCCTTCACTGCGAGTGCCTTTACGTTAGGGAAACGGGCTGCGATCAAAGCAGCTCCTTTCTCTGCATTTGCAAGATTTATATCCACAAGAACGACATTTGCTCCTTCTTGTGCGAAAAGTATGGCCGACTCCAAACCTATTCCTCTGCAAATCGCAAAAATCGATCAGCCATACGAGCGTTCGGTGCACATAGGAGTTATTGCACTGACGATCCAGCACCAGTTATCAGAGCTACCTGTGTTTAGATCAGACTACTACTACAGCTTTTTTAGCTTCGTTATAGCCTCACCTTGTTCTGAAGACGACCAGTCATGTTGTACGATTCAAAGTTGTTGCAAGGAGGTTGCAAAGAAAAGAAATTGAAAGATAACGATAATAAATAGCTTCTCAACAACTACTCACTAAAAGGAGATAATAAATCGCGTCTCTCTCACACTCACACGTGATATGAATTGTAGTCGGAATAACTTATGGATCCTTTTGCTAGTAGATCTAGATTCTATACTGACGTTTGACTGACGTACATGGGTATGAGCATAACAGTCAGTGCGGCGAGGATTATGTTATATGCAGGCGGGAATTAACAGCAGTAGGTGGGAATGCAACAGGCGGGAATAGGGAATGGTATATGCACGGGGTGCTACGAACGTAAAGACATCGGAAAATCAGGTGGATAACTTTCGTCGTTGTCGTTAAACATCTCTTGAAATTCTTGAAGGGCAAGAGGCAGTTCTATGCAACCTTCGAGAGTTTCCAGCGTCTCGCGAGTCTCCGAATGACCAACCCTTTCGTCACGCACGGTCGCGAAATGGGCATTGCAGAAAGGTCTAAGAGAAGATTGGGATTGAGAATTCATAGAAAAAACCGAGGGTATTATTTCATGAGAAGGGAGCTTCGTGTTATCCGTCAACTCGTCTTCTGTCTCTGCTTCAGTAAGGGAATCTTTGTTTACAGATGACCCTTCGTTATAGGAACATTCTTGATTCGAGAAAGTACCCAACAGAAATTTCTTTTCCGGAGCGGCGGAAAACATCAGATCAGATGGTGTCCTTTGCGGTGCAGTGGATTCTCGTGTGTGAGGTCTTTGGTTTGGTATGGCGATCAGTCTTGAGGTACGAAGAGCTATAAAAAAGGGCAACTTACCTATGAAAAACCATCTGGGGGTGACTTTGTACGTTCCCGTCAGCAAGAAGGGATAGTTCCCATTCCTGGGACTGGGAGCTAGGAATAATATTCTCAGCGAACTCTTCCCAGTTTTTATGGTCCATGCTCCTGTCGCTTTTCTCCTTTCGGGGTGAATGATTGAAGGGATCGAGGAGCTGTGTTTGCGACGAGAAGACCATCTGATGTTCATCGTTTACAAGATGACAAGAGCGCCCTAACGACCCAACAATCGAAGGATTTGACAGCGGTAACGCGCTGCTTTGACTGGAGCTTTGTGGGTGAAGATTTAATATCTCTCTTTCTGTGCTTGGTGCCCTATGGCAATTATTCGGACAGCTTTTAGTCATATCTTGAGTTTGAGAAGAAGGTATAGTGTCCTCGTCTGGAATGTGTTGGGGAGTAAACAAGCATGGGTCGTAAGTCGTGGTTTCGCGATTATTAGGTGGTTCGTCCCTATTAGAAATGTTGTTCCTTAATACACTTTGTGGTGAATGAAGCAAGGTATTCCGTATGTGCACTGAGGTGGAACTTCTTTCTGTATTAGTAGGTATGTGTATACCTGAAGCGTGTTCTGCCTTCGGCAGCGAATTCGTCTTTTTTGGTTCTGGAGCCCGAGGTTTTGCGGTAGACGAGTTCTGAAAAGAAAGATCACTTTGTATGTTATGCGAGGTTAAAGAAGAAAAACGTTTGGAGTAAGAAAGCATTCTGCGTACGCACTGTTCGGATTCGACTACTACCTGTGCCACTGCGAGTATGTCTAGAAGTGCAAGACGAAGTTGCGTGCGATGCGTCACTGATTTCTTCTTTCCCAGTAGAAGGAACGGCAGGCAGCCCTATCCTCGGCCGAATCGTTTTCTCGCGTTTCTGTTTCTTGGAAGCAGAGGACACACGGTTGGGAGTCTCAAGGTTGCGTTTCCTTTCGCCCTGAGGTGGCTTGCTTAATGAGAAGTAACTAGTTATTGGTATATCCATGCAAACGATGCCTAGTTGGATTGATTGGTTTTAATGAGTGAGCCACTTCACGAAGAAAGAAAGCTAGACCCTTGGTTACAACTTGAAGTGTGAATGACTGCAGCGACGGACTCGAGACGGACTCAACTAAAGACGCGGTTCCTAACTTGAACAAGTTCCTAATGCATTAGATCACATAACGTGAGCGCGCGACACGCTGCGCGGAAGTTCGGCGAACACCAGCGAACACCCGAATATTTGGCACCTTCAAGCACAGCGACGCACGACTTGCTTGAACGAAGGACCAATGAAGCACTTCCAGTAAATGAATACTATTCCAGATTGAAGAAACCAAATCTTCGTGGTTTGTACACAGGTATGCAATATCCAAGCAATATCAACTAAGTATATCAGGTTTGTTGTGAAGAGAATATCAGGAATAGTCGGGAATACATATTAAATGATAAAGAATACAGCTCGGATGATTCAGCACTTCACCAACCTCGCCCTCTACCACGACCGGGATTAGCATTGTAATGAGCTCCTCCCCTTGAGGGAAGAGAGTTAGGAGGTACGCCTCCGTAACCCCCATAACCTCCATATCCATTCGTGCCATTATTACCGTAAGAACCGTAACTGTTCTGTGGTGGCGGCGCAGGCGGATATCCGTTTCGGTTGCTTGCATTATAGGAATTATACCCCCTTGAACCATTGCCACGCGAAGCATCCCCTCCATAGCCCCCGCGACCTGAGTACCCTCCAGAGTTGCCATAATTATTGGCTGGTGTTTGGGGCTGATACTGAGGTCGATTCTGATATGAGTTGGGAGGGAAAGACCCGTTGTTTCGATCAGAGTAACCTCCTCTTCCGGGTCCGCCGTATCCCCTGATACTTGATCCACCGCGCTCATTACCATATGTCTGAGGCCCGTAATTATTCGGTCGGGAGTGGAACGGATCGTTGCGGTAGCCATTTCCCCTGCTCCCCGCTTGCCCACCTCCACGGTCCCACCCCCCTCGACCCCGACCCCGGCCTCCATTACGAGTCACCTCTAAATCATTTCCAGAAAGTACACGAGGCGGGGGTTTTGCACCAGGAAGAAACACCGACCGGTGGGGAGTGAGTTGCTTCGGGAAGAAGTATAGAGCAGAAAGGGAACGATCGTTCCTTATATCCAGCAAGCCCTGACTTGATAAGGGGCTTGAATAAGTTGAACCAGGAATACAATCAGGATTGGGTAGCACGCTTCCGTTCATCCCATTGCTGAGTGTTATATCCAGCACAACAGGCTAAAAAATCCAGTAATTAGAAAGCGCCCTGAAAAAACAATCCGTGGGACTCACATCTTGTGATTTTCGCTTGCCATATAAAGCTTCGTAGAAAGGATAGACAGGGTGCTCAGCAGGAGCAAATATAACATTGTTTCCCCAGCGGTTCCTTTGCTGTTCTTCCTCACTGAGATGTGGATATTCAAGAGCCATGGCATCAAGCAGACGTTTTTCATCGATGAAGGGTAAAAGTGCAACACCTTGCCATGCCATCTTCTTTCCGTTCATGTCGATTTGAAATGTCGAAGGATAGAAGTCAATGATTGGTGAGTCCTCGTCAACCATGAAGCGATGGAACACTTCGGGAATATGCTGCCGACTTGATAAATGTGTGAGCATCGTAGATTCCACCTTAGCTGCCGAAGGATGATTTACCTCGCTGCTGGGAAAACACCCATAAGTTGTTCGAAAGGTTTGAACGGCTGTCCAAGATGAAACTCGATCTTCATTTTGTCGATTTCTTCGAAATCTGCTGCAAAGGGAGCAAAATGATATGGGTAATACCATTGCCACGATGGTGTCTGGGGGTGAAATAAGAATGGCGGTAGATTGAAAAGAAACAAAACGTACCCCTTGATAATAGTATCGAAGAACCCAAGCCAGTCCTTCCACGTAATTTTTAGTAAGTCTAAAAGTGATCAGCAACGGGTTCAAGTTCGATGTGAAATACCTTACTGCTTGCGGAACTCTGTGTCTGATAGCTCGATTCTGAATTTTTGTCGATAGTAGCGCTCCTTGTAACCTGGTTCCCACAGTCTAAAGATTCGATTAGACGAAAGTGGAAATGTATACAGGGAAGGACACGACTTACTTAACGGTATCTTCTTGCTCGACGGTGCCATCTGCGTTAACTTTCAAGGCTGGAACAGCTGAAGTATCCTCTTCTTCTTCGATAGTCACCACGTCCTCAGCTGCGTCCTCCTCGACTGTGCCTGGTCCTTCTTCGAACTTCCTTTTGATCCCGATTGAAATATTAGCCTCGCCCTCATGGTCAGAGGTCATCTTTTCATCAGGGTCTGGGTCTCCATCTGCATCCATATCACTTTCGCCTATATTTGTTTCGACGTCAGACGGCTGAACAGAGGGCGTGTCATTATGTCGAGCAAATGAGCCAAGCCCTGGAATATCCATTGCATTGTCGGGTTGAGAATCTACAGGCTTTGGAGGAGAGACAACTTTGGAGGAAGCCGAGGGTTTCAGGGGGGAAAGGCCAGCTAATTCGGCCTTAAGCACTTCGGCGGCACTCATGTTAGCCATCCGGATAGCCCGACGGTTATGTACAACGTCACGATTTGACCCGCCTAAGGCTTGCGCAGCTGTCGGAGCATGTTGAATAGATTCAGCGGTAGGTGCTGCACCTAATCCAATTGAATCAGCATTTGCGGCGAAGTCATAAGCAGGGCGTTGAGGAAGTGGTGGACGTGTTCCGTTCGTTGCGGATGTCACATCATTGGACGCAGGGGCAGAAACAGGGGCAGTCAATGCTATCGTTTGAGATGGACCCATTGCAAACGCATTTTTATTTTGTTGCTCCAATTTACGCCGTTTAGCATTTTGGTCCTGACGTTCTTCGGCTGCAGCAGGTCAAACATTAATAATCAATTTGTCACACAGTAGCAAGACTAGCACGCATTTATGCTGGTCTTCAAAGCAGAAGATATTGGACAGACCTTCGCGCCTGCGTCGAAAAATCTCATCTTCTCGTTTTGCCAGACCCTCAAGAATGATTTGGGCTCGCGACAACTCAAGATCACCATGATTCGTCATGTAACCGCCCATCCTTGGTAGTTCTTGCTTCCAAATCTTCAAAAGTGTATCAATAGCACCTTCGCGGATCTCAAGTGAAGGCAGATGAGGAAGGAAGTCATTGCCGACAAAGAATATCAGAAGGACCCAATCATCTATGGCCTGTTCCAACGAAAATGAGAATGACGGATTAGGAACATCAAGCTCGACTTCCAGATACTCCCGTAGGATTGCAACATCGAGAAAAATGAAGGGTTTCTTATCGGCCGGAGGTTTTTTTTGTATATCTGCTTTTGTGCCAGTACATTGTGCAGCATAATGTCCTTCCTGCCCGCACATGCGACATGCAGTTGGGCTTGTATCGTTGGCAAATACATCTTCCCGAAGTACCCTAAAATAGGGCTCATGCGTGGCCAGCGCAAGCATGATCAGATCAGCATCCTACATAAATATTAGGATACATTGAATGAGGAAGCAAGAGAAAATTACGCACTAATCCGTAGATTACATGCTTTGTGTTGGGATCATGTCCGGGATTACTGCGTTGTCGCCTGATGAAATCCATGATTTTATGTTCTCCTTCTCCAGGGACACCAGCGTCTGATATCAAGACTTGAATCTAAAAGAAAGTGAGATAAATACCGAGGGTGAAATTAGTATTATTACGCACATTTTTCCAACCTGGATCAGTGTTCATCTTTTGTACAACCCAATAACGCAATGATGACGCCAATAGGTCCATGAAGGGAGTTCCGGGAGTGATGGCGTTCGAATCCCAGGAAACTTTGTTCTTGTCTTCCTCTGAAACTTCCTTTCCCATAGCTATTATAAAGTTCAAGATGGGATTATAAACAGAAAAAAAACAGAGAATTTACCTTCCCATAACAACACAGATTCCTTGCGAGCGTCCTCCTTGTCCTTTGCTTCCTGCGAAGACCTAAAACGACGAGAACGTTGCTGATTCATTTTTGCACGAGGTGCAACACCATCTAGTTATCCATTATCAGCAGACATTTCGACCGGCGGAAAAGGGACCAACCAATAGCCATGAATAACAATTTTCGTGGCCTGACCATGTTCACGACTCTTTCTGTGTAACTGAAGATTTCTAGCATCATCTCTTCTTCTGTCTCGGGCGCAGGCTGTATAAAACGAGTCAAAACTGTTAAGACAGTCTGCACAACTTGACATTACCTTTCCTTCGGGGTGTGTACATGGGTGAACCTAATAGAGGGTAGTTAGACGATTCCATTGATAGTGTATGCGCCAAAGCACGGCTTACAATGCCATTCATATCAAGGTAGAGGTTGTCAAACTCAGCCCCGTTGGGATTGGGCATAGCCATGTTTACGGGTATGGTGATATTTTCACCATTCTCTCCAGGGATTTTGGTGTCTTCATCCTCAACAACGGGATAAACTATGCCACGCCATTGGAAAACAGGTATGATTTGAATTTAAAGATCATGCTCACTAATTTTGGGATATTTCTTGCTTAACCATCGAAAAAGGGCGGGAACACCCTGTATACGAGTTATCGTCAAGCCTTCCGGCTCAGAAATGGAGACAGGGATGATACATACCATAATTGCGCCCTAAGTAGCGGTAGCTGTGTTGAATGCTTGAGGATTCCGTATCTCAGAGAAGGTTATTCGAGAAATGCCGTCTGGTGGCTGCCGCCGTCTGTTGGAGGTGACGGGTTAAGTCAGGTTGTGGAACCCGGTCATTCAGCTTCCGCAAGCTGACTCTCCCTTTAGATCACGTGCTTATAATGGAATTGGTAAATGACGGATTCGGACGCGTCACCTTCAGCGTTAACGATCATCTTGATTCTTGACCTTCACCTTTGTCTACTTATAAGCATGGTATACTATATCTCTATGATACTCTACGTGTAACTGACTTATCCTATCAGTTTCGAAACACATACGACTCGGACAACACTGTATTCTCGCCGCAAGGGCGATTACACCAAGTTGAATATGCCCTCGAAGCAGTCAAGCAAGGATCAGCTGCAGTTGGTTTGCGCTCAAAGACCCATGCCGTGCTACTTGCTTTGAAGGTATGAATACAGTGTCCCTCATCTACCTTCCATATATCTGATTTCTCATCTGGACAAGTAGCGTTCAACAGGAGAGCTTGCTTCGTACCAACAGAAAATGTTTCGGATAGACGACCACGTTGGCATCGCTATTGCTGGACTGACATCTGATGCACGAGTGCTTAGGTACGTAAACACTTACCTTTGCGTCTCGAACTGCAGTAATGTTTCCCAAGTAACTTCATGCGTCAACAAGCAATGTCGTCGAAGATGGTATTCAACCGTCCTATACCCGTAAACCGCTTGGTTTCCTCAATTGCAGATAGTCAGTTTACTTCTAAAAAGCTCTAACGCTCTGATATTCAAGTTCCTGTACATGCAGAGGCCCAAGTAAACACCCAAGAATATGGGCGTCGCCCGTATGGTGTTGGTTTCCTTGTGGTAGGACAAGATAACGGAGGCCCTCATCTTTATGAATTTTCCCCGTCTGGAAACTCATACGAATACTACGCTATGTCAATCGGAGCGAGAAGTCAAAGTGCAAAGACCTATCTGGAGAAACATTATGAAAGCTTTGCTGATTGTATGATCTTCTGTGACCTTCATTCGTGGGTTGAGAAGCTGATTAAATACCTAAGGCTCGCTCGAAGACCTTGTACGTCATGGACTCCATGCTTTACGCGAGACGCTCCAGCAAGACAAGGAACTCAATGTGAACAACACTTCAATTGGTCTAATTGGCCCCAAAAGCGAGTTCGAGGAGAGAGAGGTGCCGGGAGGGTCATTCCGTATCCTTGAGAACCAGTTAGTCGAGCCATTCCTCCAAACCATGATTGCAAAGGAGACAGCAGCGGAGGAAGCAGACAATGCACCTGCTGCCGCTCCTCCAGCGCCTGCAGCCGGCGACGAAGACGTGACCATGGCCGAATAAAGATAAGAACCTGTACAACATGTTATCGATGACATTTTGTTGCCCTCTGCATTATATTATTAAAATTGGAATATTACATGAGATATGCAATGAGTGGGGGGTGTGGAAGGTGAGTTCTCAACACTGTAAGATATAAAAAATTATACTTTTCGCTTTAATTCAATAATGTGGCGCCATGCTTTTGCGGCTGCGCCAGGATTTCGCATTGAGACTAGCAGATGGACCATCGCACTCAACAACATAACGCTTCCTGCTTGGTGTGCAGCCGCCAAGGGGACAGGAACCAGATACAAGAGTGTGCTTATGCCCAACGCCACTTGGACATTTGCCATAGCAAAAGCGACCATTGTCGCTACCCGTGTCAGCGGCGGTAATACAGTGCGTATTGCGGGCGAGAATGTCCGTGCATACAAGGCGGCAGTTGCGAAATATGTGGTGGTCGCCTTGACACGGAATAAGTAAAAGTTTACAAGTTGGTGGACATGTCACGTACAAGTACACGATGGTTGAACTGAACAGTGGTTGGATTTTCGAAGATATTTCGCCGCCACTTGTCGGATTTGTCTTCGTTTTTTGCGTAGTCCTCAGAAAATAATTCATCCGTTGGAGGTGCAAGGCGGCCACCCATCAGAGGGAATTCATTGTAAAGTAGTCCAGCATCCAGACCAGCGACAAAGGCTCCTAGAGATGCAATTTGGGTCAGATTGCAAAGGTAAAGTCACAGTGGTGTACTGACCTGAAAGGGCTGTCAAAAATACCAGGCCAGTCAAGGCGTAAGCTTGCCTCTTGAAAGATCGAACAAGCGGGTGCGACAAAATCTTGCCGACACTTTTGACGGTATTTTCCGTCCACGCAGCTCCATTCGCGAATTTGAAATCCTTGATGACAGCCATGCCGGTTCCAAACATCCCGATATAAAGGAGGAAAGCTAGGCCAAGGTGGGATGCCAGTCGATACTGGGATACGCGCGGCACGGCTCCTGGAGTGTCCATCAAAGACTCTTCCAATCCCGATTTAACCATATACCATCCAAGTAGACCCTGGGCACCAATGAGCACCGACAGACCAGAGAGTGTCATAGTCATGGACTTGCTGATTTTTTTGCGAGTGGCGAAGTAGATTAGAGGTCCTACGAACACCACGCCGATGAGTCGACCAAGAACGCGATGTCCCCATTCCATATAGAAAATTGACTTGAAATCTTCGAGAGAAATAGAATGATTCATTCTGATAGAAAGTCATAAACACGGGCTACGTTACGAGCTCTCAGAAAACAGACGCACAATTTAAATTCTGGTGTGGCCTTGTATTTGTCGAATTCTACCATCCACTCGTCATGGGACAACGGAGGAAGGATGCCAGTTATAGGTTGCCATTCTGTGATGCTTAAACCAGACTCCGTCAGGCGAGTGACTCCTCCGACGACAATGATTCCAAGGACTAATACTGAGGAAAGAAGTAACCAGCGTCCGACCGCGGGAGATGGAAGAATTGGCAAAGCAATTTCCGGGGTGGTTGACTGAGCTTGGTCCAAGAGAGGTCTATTCTGATGGACGAAACGAGTATTGGATGGAGTCTCGCGCGGGATTACCGCAGGGAAGGGAATGGGAGCTGCTCCAAGTCTTCCTAAACTCCATGATGCCTTCACACAGCTGAGTATAGCAGGAGCCGCCGCGCGTTGCGCGCTTATTACTCTTGAGGAATGTGAAAACGCCCTGAAGCCTACATTGGTGGCTATTTGAAGAGGCCGGTGAATGGGTAAAGACGTCCTCAGCGCACCGACTAGCATTGAAGAAGGTTTTCAGCAGGTGGTGGTGGGAGCTAAGAATTATACGGGAATCTAGCGTCCAACGTTCACCGGTCGCCGCCGTTCACAATGCCCAGAGTTGGCCTGGAGCATAGGCTCCTCCTTCCCAAATCAGGAAGCGCTGATCGCTGTCCCAAAATAGAAAGCGAGCATGCCGATCGGGGCATTTCGCGGTGGCCAGCTCGTTTGTCATGCACTCCATCGTTCGCAGCCTCGGGTTCTCTGCTGCTCGTGCTACTCGCGCTTTCTCGGCGGCTCCCATATCTAGGTCTGCAGCTGCGCCTGCAGATGCTTTAGAGGGCGAACAGCTCATCACACAAAAATTGACAGAGAAGTTTTCTCCCTCACAATTGCAAGTGCAGGATGTGTCGGGTATGCTGTTACTCAGTATCGCAAACAAAATCATTCCTACTCACATGCAATACTTTCAGGTGGATGTGGCTCATTCTACGCCATAACTATCGCTAGCGAGGCTTTCAAGGGCTTGCCCATTGTTAAACAACACAAGCTAGTCACTGAAACGCTGAAGCAGGAAATTGCAGGCATACATGGTCTACAGGTCCGTATCAAAAAAAATGCCAGACCATCATTGAGCCCCATATACTCCCCCATAGATTAAGACTATTGCACAATAATTTGTACGCACTGTGCTTACACCGACTAAATCGATCGCCGTGATACAAGCAACCGGCGTATCTATACCAATTCGCCTCGCAATTTGTACTAGCTTAAGACTAGCTTAATATGCTGTAATCGCTCATTTGGATATTGTTGTACCAAATTTTAGATTCCTCGTTGGCGTCAATCTCTGCGTTCGCGAAATTCATATTCACGACTTGTTGCACTATGTGTAGGCTGCACCCTTTGTTGTACCAACTCCCGAGAGAAAAGTGGTACCTCGTCTAAGACTGGGTTATCTTCGACTACTAGGTGCTGGATAGCGACCAAATCGGATGGATTACCAAAACATTGTATTAGAAAATGGTAGTGCATTGTCGTGCAATTATATTCATTTGAGCTTAACAAGCCGAACCAGGGTGATCGCTTCTCTGCTGTATATTTGTCGATTGGGATCATCCATGATTTCTTTCCACCAGAACTTCTTTTTGAGCATGCCAAAAAATCGCTTGTCGGCCTAATACATCAATCAATACGTCAGCAAAAAGTTACAGAACAAGATCATCTTTTTACATGTCTCCTTTTCTTGTAACAAAACAGAATCTCGGTCGATGGACTGGTCAGATCGCTAAGTGTTTGCACGAGCAGTGGGAATGCGGGTTCAAAGTACACGCAATCAGCCGCCAAGACGATGTCTGGCTGTGGAATGCCGATGGGTACTGGAGCTCCCCTTAATCAGGCATGCGAAGACGTTTAGAGGCCTGGAAATAAAGATAGAGAGCAAACTAACCAGTTCAATTCGGCAACGACGACCCTCCCCTGCAAATTATTCAAAGAAACATTGCGATTCATGATCGAAAGTAGAGGACTGAGCAGATTTGCAACAATGTCAGAAAAAGACAGATTGTTGGACATCGGAAGAGAGAGCAACGGACGCTTGGTCTGTTATCCAAACTGTTGTCGATGGAAATTGGCCAACAGCAAGTCCAACGAGACCTGTCCCACTGCCTAGTTCGAGAACATTTTTATCTTTGACGTATTCAGGCCCCTTTTGAACGAGATAATTGGCAAGAATCTATGAGGATGATGCATTGTCCCGTTAAGAAACGAGGAGAAATACATCGATGGTTCACAAAAAGAAGTATACCTGTCCTGCAGGCCATGCTAATCCCCCGCAGCCTGGTGCTGCATCCACAATCAAGGAGACAGATAACGGTTTTGCGATCGAGGTCCAGCCATGCTCAAAATGAAGCTTTAAGAGCCCATCTTCGACCGAATGGGATTGCTGCGGAAGAGCGTTCAGGAGTTCAGAAGTCGAAGAAGAAGCGCGTGCCAGGCCCTCTGTGGAGATAATCCCTTCCAATTCATCGTCATTCATGAGGTGCCGCAGGGGGTCTTTGGCGTCCAGCTGTTCTTCTAGAGAAATATCGTTACATTCAAGCGTAGTGTCGTGTTCTAGGGCCATCGATGCTCCTGCAGTGACCCTGGATCCTGAATGATGGAAGAGATAAAGAAGGCCATGTGTCGCACCTTCAATATTCTTCCTGGACTGTGAAATAATTGTTGCATTCTTTTTCTGTGGTTTCGCAACTTTCAAGGCCAGTAATATTCTTAAAAAATGAATGTCAACACTAAATCAATACTGAATATGACAGACTAATTTACGACGACGAAGATCTACTAATTCCCCAGCATCGGCGTCTATTTAGGGCTTCAAGGTGACAGGCACCTTGCAGGCACCAAGTGAAATGAAATTCACGCTACGTAGCGGCTTCTGCTGAGCGTCAATTTTTCTACAGAAAATTGATAGGGTACGGCCATCCCCACAATGGATGTCATACTTGGAGTGACAGCGAACACTGCCATTGGCCTGTTATATTCCTCAGATTGACTGGTAAACATGTGCAATTAACGCCAGTGCGACGCATCAAATTGAAGCGTGACCGCGGTTCCTTCATTCAAGCCAAGACCCTCAATAGCCTGTCCTCGTAATTGCCAGTCTTCTTTCTCCGCTCCCTCATCCTTCCCATATCCGCCGACTATGGCCACTCAGGACTTGCATGAAGTTCTCTTTGAATGGCGAGTAAATAATTGTAATCCAGTAATACAGTCCACTTACGTCTACCTTCTAGGCCTCACCCGGAGCCGACAACCGTAATCGTAACCGGGACTTTCGACGAGGTTTATAATATACAGTGATATGTATAGTATTGCACATACTGATTTTTCCGTATCCTTGTAGTGGTCGTGTTCCGTTCCTCTCACGAAGACCCCCACTGGGTTTGTCGGATCAACTAGAATATCATGGGGCGAGAAAATCAAGTTCAAATACGTTGTTGACGGCCAATGGGTACTGCATGAAGACCAAGTCACTGAAACGGACCCTGGGGGTTTCGTTAACCACGTATATACAGCGCCACCGGCGCCACCTGCGACTGAAGCGCCCTCTGCTGCTCCAACTACGGAACCGGTCGTACAATCCGTTGCCATAGAAGAGACACCCGCCGCAGATACCCCGGCCGAGATTGTGCCTGAGGTCGTTGCAGACAGCTCTGAGCAGGCGGCGGAAGTGGTGCCGGAGACAGAGAAACTTACTGACAGTGAGCAAGCACCGAACGCGAGTTCTACCGGCCTCCCTCAACTTCTTTCCGATATAGCGGATACTATCGCTGCGCGGGATGGGACTTCATCGGCACTGGGCTATGTATCATCTGGACTTGGAGCTGCCATACACAATGTTGTTGGTATCGATCCTATCAATACCCAACAGGTGCGAATACATGTAGCTAAATGGATGTTGTGCCGAGTCCTGACTTTATTATGATTATCCTTCAGATTGCCATTCCAACGCCAGCAACCGACGCTGCCTTTGTTTTGCCTGGTGAACAAGAGCCAGCGTCCAACACTGCGGCTTTACCCATAGAACCGAGCCAAGATGCCGCCAAAGCTTCTGCTGGGGAACCACTTCCGTCTCCGATCGCGCCTATCGTCCCTTTATTGATTGTACCAGTAAACGCCGCGGAGAATAATACCGCTGCGACGTCAGAGACCAACGGTGAGGCTGCCACCGCACCGTTTATCCCCGGACCCATCGTTCGCACCTCTGCAACACTCGAAGTTGTGGCTGAGCCCACCACGGCAGAAGGAACTTCCGAGTCCGAGGCTGTCGTCGACGCCGTTGTTGAGGAGCCTGCTGTCAGCGAGGTAGAGGGCGTCGTCGTTACTGGGGAAGAAGCAACGTCAAGTGCGCCTGAATCTGATCCTACGGATGCTGCCAGCCCCACTACTGTCGAAGAGCCTACACATTTACCTGAAACCGTCGTCGACACACCTACCGCGACTACTGTTGTCGACGAACCCTTGTCTTCTGAACCCATAGCTGAGGCCAGCGAAATTGTCGTAGAAGTGAAAGTCGACGAAGCAGCAGTTCCTGAGCCGATAATCGTCGTTGAGGAAGCAGTTGTTCCGACGGCTGAAGAACAGAAGCTCGAACCACCTGTCATCACCGATGATGTAGCAGTGGAACCAAAGTCTGACGCACCTGTTTCAACCGTGGTAGACACCGCTGCAGACCACGAAAACCCACAGGAAGAATTGACAGCGTCCAAGCCTGAGGAACCTGTTGGCGACGAGGAATCGCCAATTGCGGCACCAGTACCTGCGGAAACTGTCAAGGAAGTAGAGGACCCAGTCCACAGTGTTCCGGAGCCTGAAGCTCTTGTTCCCCTCGCTGAAGCAGTGGCCGCAGCAAGTTCCAATGAAATTCCAGTCGTTGAGACAGCAGCGGAGGTAATACCTGTTGTCGAGGCGGAGGAGGAAAAGAGTTCAACTGAACCGGCCACTGCCATACCTTCCGGTGCAGAGGCAACTGCTTTGCCAGAAACGTCGATAGTTGATTCTGCCCACACACCTGTTCCCGAGCCAGATGCTGCACCAGAGCCGACTGCGGCTGAGGACACTTCTGTTCCTGCTGAAGTCCCGCAAATATCGTCAGCCGAGGAGGTAGCGGAATCGACCGTGGCAGACAGTACTCTCGTTGAAGTTCCGCAAGTTTCGCCGCAGGAGGCTCCTGTTGTTGAGAATGAGCCATCTGCGATCGAAGAAACGGCTACAGAAACACCTGCTCCACTCGAGCCCGTTGAAGAGCAAACAAAGCTGCCTGCTGAAGAACCTAAACAATCCGTTCAACCCGAGGCCATCGATGCGCCACAGGCACCACCTAATGGCCATGATGCAGCATCTAAAACCAATATATCCGCTACTAATGGGCATTCTAGCACCGTGACTCCAGCTGGTACAACTAGTAAAGCATTCCCATCCGCAACAGACTCGCCCACGATCTCTGCGGACAATTCACCATCTTCATCAAAGGTCAATACCATGCGCAAAAAGAGGACTTCAATCCTAGGGAAAATCAAGAATATCTTCCAACATGATAAAGATAAGAAGTAAGCTCAGAATGCCTTCGGGGTGCCAGGCTTTCAAATAGCTGTATACATAACAAACTATTTTTCGCTACCTGATTTTCGGGATTTTCATGGTTGGATATTTCTTTCTTCATCATCTGCCACTTCATACTGCTTCATCCCAATCTCTACTTTGTTGTGTTTGTAACTTGTATGTGTTTCAACTCTTTAGCAATTTCTTAGTACTATGATTATTTATCATCGAAATTTTACATGATGATTTCCAAGACTACTCCTGTGAAGGTATATGATAAGCCACCTTCTAGACACTTGTAGAGTTGATATACCTGCTGCAATAGTTTCACCCCCTCTTCGAATGAGAATCCGACCCATGTCCTTGTTCATTGAAAATGGCTCGACTGGGATTCCACGGGCAACCTGAGAGACACCTGATACCTGCAAGTTGCGCAATGTGATCTGAACTTCAGCGGATACACCCTTAGTTAACACTCTATTATCCAAAATGAGTCTCAATTCAAAACCGTCAACCCGGTGGATGCGCACCGTGGGTTGGCTTTGATGAGGTTTCCGGTACCACGATCAATCGTCGATATAAGTTTTGTAGTAGTTACGGGAACATCCCGAGAGTGGTGGTATAGCTCCATCTACAGTTGATATAAGTAAGCTAAAGGGGTTCAAATGTAATAAGCAGCTTACCGAAGCTCCCGCAGTTATAGGAATTTGGATATCGAAGACTATGATTCTAGCTGTGAATGATGTTGCGAGTGGAACTAAATCCGTCGGCGGGCAGAGTACACTGCCAATGCCAACGTTTACTGGATCGATGTTGGTGAGGTTCAGGGTTACATTTGATCCTGACGCAGCCCAGGGTACGAACGCGTCGTTTATTTCGATAGCTGTCCATGAAATTTAGGTCGCGCGCGTTGATTGGGAAGGACTTAATATCTCACATTTTATTATCGCTGTTTCATCTCCTGGCAGCACTCGCAAAACCTCTCCCACCTGAACCACGCCTCCACAAAGTCTGCCGGAGACTGCAGCACCTGAGCTTTGACGCTTAAATACATTGGATATGGGAATCCGCAAAGGCGCTGATATGTCTCGAATAGGAGGATCAAGCTTGTCTGGGGAGAGTAGCTTTAGTGTCCAAATAGTTGAGTGGTACAAGTGCAACCGACCTAGTAAATCAACCAGCGTTGGCCCTGAATACCATTCCCGAAGAGAAGCTCCAGCTTGCTCGTCAAGGCTCGTAAGGTTTACACCTTGCATTGCCGCGACTGGGACAAAAGAGGTCTTCGATGGTAAAAATCCAGATTGGACCAAGAAGGGTCGCAGTTCAGCACAAATAGCTTCATAACGGTCGCGGCTCCAGTCCACCTATGCGGCGGTTAGCATATACATACACAGACACCAGATTTTACTAACTTGATCCAACTTGTTGATAGCAGTAACTACTTGAGTTACTCCCAAGCTGCGAACAAGTAATAGATGCTCCCGAGTTTGCCCACCACGTTGGAAACCGGATTCAAATTCTCCGGTAGTCGAATCAACTACAAGAACAGCACAATCGGCTTGTGAAGCACCAGAAATCATATTCGGAATGAAGTCCTTATGGCCTGGAGCGTCCAACACGGTTATGTGTCTGTGTGGAGTCTCCAGAGTCTGCAATGCGATATCCATGGTTATTCCTCTGGGAAAATGTTTGTTTGGAAAATTTGTTCAAATTGTTCGACCAAAACGTTCTCACCTTGCCCTTTCTTCTAATGTTCCATCCAATCCCCAAGCCCAACTGAAGCTACTTTTTCCTATTCTCTCGCTTGCCTTTTCGTTGGCCCTTCTCGTCTTCTCATCAAGCCTCCCGAGTTCATACAAAAGTCGGCCCATTAGTGTTGATTTTCCAGCGTCAACATGTCCTTCGGCATGATTTCAGCCAGCGTGCGGCATTTTGAGTGAGAGCCATTTACCTATAACTACAATACTGATACTCTTTTTCCCGGTTTGGTTTTCGGCATCAAGCGCGCGCCCTGCTTCTTCTAGAACCTTTTCTCTCGCGATGGTTATTTTTGGAGTATCTTCTATACCGACCACACGTCCAGAATCGTCTTTCAGGTTGAGAGCCGACAAATCCATCTCCTGTTGATCTACGGTTTGCTTTCTGGACGGGACAACTGATTTGATACCAATCGAAGTGGCTTTTTTCGGCCCTCTAATTGGAGAAGATGTAGGCGAGGGCTTCTGGGACAACTTCAAGGCCTTCTCTCGTTCTTTCGCAGCTGTTAAAGATAGTGTACAACAAAGAATAAAAAGTTAATACAGGCCAAGGCAGAAAATATGAACGGAAAGAATCAAAATCAACTAGAGGGTTGGGATTTGGGGCCAGTCGAGAGCTTTGTTGAAGGTTTGGGTCCAAGGGCGGATCGTTTGCGTGCGGTTAGAACAACATCATCTGGACTTGGACTGTCAAACGCAAAGGTGCTACTGTTCGAGGAACCCGCTAACGCGTCCGAATTGGAAAGATCGTTACGCTTCATGGTGCGACCCTCTGGTGATTGCCGAGGCTTTTTATGTTTCTGTTCTTTGCTGATTTTTGAGCTTTTCTCCTTTATCTTGTCTTCAAGAGAAATCGCGGTATTATAGATCAAGACGGATGCAAATGCAGAAGGCGACGCACGGGCACGAGTAGGGTTTGTTTGAAATATAGGCGAAACAGGCGTGTGCATTTCCTCATTTGGTTCCGGTGTTGCAAGTTGACCAGCTTTCTCGCCCACTCGTTTGACTTTCATTGCTAACTTGGAAGTCTTCGGAGACGAAGCTGGCGCCCCAGACATATACTGAAGAGGAACAACATCCAACTTGGGTATCACGTTGGGCCGAGAAGGGTCTGTCAGGCTGTATAAAGACTGGTATGATGTCGTTATAGCAGTCGTCACAGAAGATCCATTGGCAATAGGAGTTAGGTATTCTGTGGTAGTTTTTGGCAATTTGGGTACCCTCGTTGCGTCAACCTTTTGTTGTGCGAGCGCAGCAAGTTTCGACAGAGGACGAGCAGTGGTAACAGAGGAAGAAGATATATCCAGCGACGGAAGAGACCGACTGGCCGCTTCGGCCTTCTGCTGAGCAAGAGCGGCCAATTTTGATAATGGGCGGGTCTGCGCAAATTTAGTTTCATCATTGGAATGGATGGCCTTCCTGAGACCCGCCTGAACAGGTGTTTTGGAACGGTCCTCCATGGATTCCGGTTCAACAGGTCTGGTCATTGTACTATTGCCCATGTTCTCCAATTCCATGGCAGCATTGATAGCCCTGCGCACAATGGACGATGTCGAAGACAATTTGGAATCGGAAGAATTGGAAGGAGTGCCTGGAAGGTCTTTCGATGATGCGACAGAGCTCGGCGGTCGTACTGATTGAGCAGATGGCCGAAGCGCAGGATAGGTTTTTAGAGTGCCGGTATCAGATGTCCCGGTCGATCGTGAGCTTTCGCTCCTGACGCTCACACTGCTAGCTTTGGATGATGCAAGTTTGGCTAACTTGGATTGGGATCCAGTTGGTAAAGAGGGTAAAGGGGCGGCTATATCATTTATTCCCTGAAGGCTCGACTTGGAATGAAGATCAGGTATTGAAGGAAGATCCTTGAACGCAAACATCCGCTCATTTACGGGTGAAAAGTGGCCTGTACCGCTCTCTAGACGGTCCGAAGGAGGCCGATTTGTTGACGTTCCTCGAATTGTCGAGCTCGACAGTCGATTTACGTTTTGCGATTCCCCAACTATGAGGGGGACATTATTCAGTTGCTTGTAATTTCAGTCGGGTAAAGGTTAGTTGGACTTACCGATTTCTTCGCCGTAAGATGTAGTAGCACTGGAGACCAACGAACGAGGTGTGTCCGGAATAGGATATTGCTGTCGAGGACGCCAGAGGGCAGAAGGTTCCGTACGTTCAGTTTTCTCGGATATCGTGCTCAGTCTCTTGATGTGAGGAGTACTGGCGACTTCTAGATATGCTTGATTGTCGAAACCAGGCTGTTGCTGCGCCACAAAGATAGATGGTAGACGAGACCCTGGGTATGGGTGTTCATAACCCTCTTGGTCTTGGTAATACTGTTGGGAACCATCTTCGTAGTTCCTATCAGAGGAAATTGGATCATATTCGCCTCCATCCCCTTGAAATCGTGATGTGTTAGATCGTCGTGACATCTCCTCTAGACTCTTTCAATGGGGCGGACAAGAAAAATGCACCTTCTCATAGATTTGCCTTCAAATTCATGATCAAAGTACTCGAGAGGCCGCCAGAAAAGAAGGGAGAAGGTAATAAATTGACTAAACGGCTTACCTTTCCGATCCTTCGCAGCCTGTCGCCGCGCCTGCTCCTCTGAGTAGAGACTTAGATTTCTGCTCGTATTGCGATAGTGGTTACGAACCGAGCGCCCAATTCACTGTCTTCTCGATGCTGAAGTAACTATCCCAAAGCACATCTTTTATTGAATTGTCCGATAGGCCTGAAACGTCTGCGTCTCCGACGATTAATCGTACTTGCTCAAGGCCATCGTTCATTTGTACTTAGGTGTATTCAGTTTGGTATAATTCCGGAAGTATGGATACGTGCAGACCTTGTTGCTCTGCTGTGAGCTCTTCATCACCTCCATCGGATAACGCATCGTCATTTAGCTCATCTGACATTGAAGAAATGAAGATTAGGAAATTAGAATCGACATCGCAATAGCATGCCACCTTCAATGTTGAGATTTCGGACATCTCTATGTCGAGACATGCTTTGAAGCGGAAGTGTGCGTAATTGGGAGAAATTATAACACACACGCAGAGGTGTGTAGGTTAGGAGATTTCGATTAATGTTTAATTACAAGCTCGGCGGTTAATGCTAATATTATGATTGGTCGCGTGGCTGAGCAAACAGCCAACAACAACAGCGCCGCCGCTGGGTTGGTCGCGTCACCTCCACACCTTTGCACCTACCATTTGCAAGACATTATGTTTTCTATTATTCGGTCAACCGCTTCCCGTGCTCCTTTGCGTCGGGTATGAACCATTACTCATGCTTCGGTGTGCCTCTGACAACAATCTTTGACAGGGCTTTGCTACGACACGACCTGCGGGCTCTGACCTCTCGAAACTTACGCTCATCGGGCGCTTGTCGAAAGACCCTGAAACCCGTTTAACCAAAAATGAGAAAGAATATTGCGTGTATGTCTACTCTCCGCAATGTATAGGCCTGAATATATCTTTACGCGTTTTTTACGCGCCCCTGCGCACAGATATACCGTTGCTACCACCAACGCACGCGGCCCGCCCAACGCTGAAGGAGGTATCACTAGCCGTTTCCATTCATTGATACGCAGTCTTTGACGAATTCACAGAGCGCCCTTCCCCGACCGCAACCTTCCACAGGGTTATGTCCTTCAGCGAGCAAGCTAACAAGTACATCCGCACCTTCACCAAAGGCACCAAAGTATATGTGGAGGCTGGCTTCGAGATGCGTGAGGCAGAAGCAGGCGCCGATCCTTCAACTTATCAAGGACAACGTCAAATTTTCCTTAGACACGGTAAGCGTGTGTCACTGGTGATGTATCTTGACATTGAATTGGGTGCACAGAAACCATACGTCTTATCCAGAAGCCGAAATCAGAGAGCTCAGAATCCTCTGAGAGTACTGAAACTGATTATACCTCCGGTTACTGAAACTCTTCGTGCAGTTTCTAAGACTCGAATAATTTGCCTCCTTCGTGTTCCGCGTGTCGCTCGAAGGGCGAATGTGCACGCTCGGATTCATTTCCTCCTGATGGATGAGGAAGCCATTCCTAAGTTCTTGTGTTAGCTAAAATATCTGTTATCTTTAAACATAGTCACCGCATGTTCCCCTCGAGGGGCTATTGGAGTTAGTGGTTGCTCTGGCATACTTGGGGCAAAGAGCTGGCTATCGCGTCGTAATTTTGCCAAATAATCGCGGATTGTTGATGATACCAACTACAGCAATTTTCAGAATCTCATCATTTGCAAACAAGAAAAAGAAATCATTCACATTGTGATCGTCTTGGGAAGAACCAGAATAGCAGGTAACCACTGCGATGGGACAACAAGGGGCATTCTAGATCGGCATTTGATCCATGCTCAAGACAGGCGATCCATGTTGCGCGCACCTCGAGCCAGATTGGAAACGCTGCATTGAACTTTGAAAAATAGGAAACAGATTACATGAAACAGATTCGCATACCTCCTCCACTGATGTGGGACGAGTCTCCGTTTTGAGGCGTTTTGCCCATCGCACTCATTCCTTTTTCGACGTAGAAGCTCGAATGACCAGTTCGTTTGACCGTGTTGATCATACCCTCCAAACACGCCCAGCTATCCAGACTAACATCCCCAATACCATTCACATCTCCTAGGTCACCCACTGTGCAGGCGAACAAGGTATGTCCTGCAATCGTCTGAATCGAGATAACAAGTCCCTTTCCTTTGACGTGTCGCGAAGAAGATCTAAATCGCTTTCGCAAAGACAATCCCTATCAGACGAAGTGGTGAGATTCATATGTGGAGATTCTTCGAAGGCTTACCAGTGTAACCGCGTCCGATGAAGAGAACGACGGGAATCGATATTTTCCTTCCTCTACTAAAGCCTGAGTAGCCAGCTCAGCGTCAGTTGGAGGCATCATATGCAGGCCGTTGAACATGTAGATTTTGGGTAAACTCAAAGAACCAATGATGTACAAGACGAGGCAGTCATATATTTATGTTCCTGACAAGTGCTGGTGCAACGAGGCGGACACGCGACTGTTGGCCGATTATTGATAATTGTGATCTAATATCATGATACGTGATACATGGAATTCAGTATGCACACCGCTCTGACGCGGCTTGTAATCGATACACACGGCTCTGTCGTTTATTGAGCAAATGGCTGAGAACGCGGTTTGACTGATCATGAGGATTTGTCGTTGGACTTTGAAATTGATCGATGTCGACACGAGTCCGGTGTCGGGTCAGGTATGGCCGGTGACTTGCCGGCAACGTTCCCCTGTGCTTCCACCCGCAAACACCGACTCGGATCCAACTCGCCTTTCTTCTTCTTAATGTATTAATTATAATCTTCATTCAACTCTCTCCGTCCAAAAGTGCAATAAGAAGAAGAGATTGCTGCGTCTGCGATGGAATTCTTCAACGATAACGGGACAGATCCACTCAAACCTTCCTTGTTTGAACTACTCGCTCAGGAACAATTGAGGGACTTGTTACAACCCGCTCTGAAATATGTTCTAGCGGTACGCAATGGTGATCTTTTTCACAGTACATCCTACTTACCTGCCATAGGTTTTTGCGCAACGTTATCCTCGCTACATCCTGCGCATAGTCAATCGTCATGAAGAGTTTTACGCTTGTATCATGTTGATTGTTGAAAAGCATTATCTGGAAAAGCACAGTGAATATATGCGACGTTTATGGAAGTATAATAAACCCTCACCTTTTGTAGATGCCTCGTTTTCTGAGAACTTCTACGGCCTGAAACGAAGACGTAGGCCTTATATCGAGACAGATAGAGCGTCAGCGGCTGTAGCGGGCCTACCAGGTGGCCAAGCCCTACGAAAGCAAGATATCTGGCGATCTTTGCTACTGCTGGTACGAAAACGGAATTTGTTACACCACCCCATTGAACAAATTCTATAGATTGGTATTCCGTATCTTCGAGCCAAAGCTCAGGACTATTTCGAGCAATTGGGTGGTGGATCCGGCTCTGACTTGGATGAAGGACTGGATCCACGGCAAATACAAGCCCTTACGGACCAGGTTTGAAAATCTGCATTTCACAGTGATATGTGTCCAATGATTGCAGAGTTTTATAGGACGATTTCGCCGCGGCTTCAGGTCAATTTACCCATACCTGAACATTTCTTTTGAGCTCTGGCTACTCTCATGGAATGTGGCATATTTATTCGATAAAACGACCTCATATCGACCATGGCTAACTTGGGTTGGAGTAGATGTCCGACGACTGGGAATCGAAGACTATGTAAGGATTTGATTTTTTGTTGTTGCGATATGACATATTTTAATCTACTCTCCACAGAGGGCTGCACGTTTGCTGGCCCAGAATAAGACATCGCCGGAAGCGCGCCAAAACTTGGTGGATCGAATTCGACGCATGATCTCGACTTCGCCGCATTTACTACTAGACTCTCTTCGACTCTTGCTGCCCTCAGCCATATTCTTCATCAAATTTTTAGAGTGGTGGTACTCACCGGGGTCTCCAGCTCGCTCTCTTGCAACGTCTCCCCAAGGACCTGCCATTCCTCCCCCAAGTTTGCTTCCCCCTCATCCCCAAGGACTTCCTTTCAATCAGGGGTCTTATGGTAATTGTCCCCTGTGCAAGAAAAGTTTCAATAACGCCACAGCTTTACCGTCTGGATATGTATTTTGCTATCGTTGTGCTTATGATCAGGTGGAGAAGCACCAAAAATGTCCAGTGACCCTCTTGCCTGCCCGGGTATGGCAATTGCGAAAGGTGCTGGTGTGATCACTCACGCACGTTCGTCGACTGTTTTTTAGGTCATTTTCAGTATTCATCGATTAGCTGTCGATAGCCAATGTTTTCATGTAGAATACCCTTCCCTGTGCAAGATATGTGCTTCATTTATCGATTTATTCACCGTAAATGGAGCACGTGCGTAGAAAAATGGACTGGCGATTCAAAAATACTTCCGCAAAGGCACCGGAATTCGAAGCACAGTTATCTCTTTGGGTACGAATTCGAAGGTCGACTTTGTTCCATGGCTTTTGCCACTTGGATTGGACATAACGAGCCTTGAGGCACAACACTACTTTCCCCGCACAATAACTTCACCTCGAAGCTTACCGCGCCGGGTGCAACTCAACCATGAAGGTATATACACGAATGCCCTGATCACTATAGGATGTTGCTAATTATCTTCCGTAAATTAGTTTGGCAAGCAAATTCAAGCCCACCAAGTGCCTGGATGGTCCAATTACTATCTAGACTATAAGTTTTTGAAGAAGATCATATCCTCCCTTGCTGCCAATCGCCCAGCATCGGAAGCGGCAGCGTTGGCACTGGGGGTTCGTCCTCCAGATCCTTTGATCCAGTCTCTGCCGCAGCCCATATCACAGACAACGCGTCGGAGTCCCGCAGCCTCGCCTGCTGCTAGCCCGGGTCAACCACCTTTTTTTGCAGCTTCTGGCCACGATGCCGAAAGAGGTCCCGACTTCCGAGCTCATAAGGCTGCTTTCTTCTTCAAACTTGAAAGAGAGCTAGAAAAGGTCACCTTATCCATCTTTCTGCTCAAATAGGATTTAAATATTTGCGATCGTGACAGATAAACGCATTTTATCTCCAGAAGGAGGCAGAAGTGACACTACGCATGGAAACTTTGCTGTCGAAACGAAGGGCTGCCGCGATGAGAGGTATTCCTGATCCATCGTCGGACACCGCGCAGAATCACGTCGAATGGAGCGCAGTAGAAGAAGGATTTCGTCTTCTGGAAAGAGATCTAGGAAAACTTCAAGTAAGGACATATTTCACTAATAATCGTTGTGCATGGCTGATCATGCGTTAATGCTAGCAATTTGTAGAAACCAATGCCATTGGTTTCCGCAAAATATTGAAGAAATTTGACAAGCGTTCAACTTCGACAACAAAGGAATTGTATCTTGCCCGACAGGTGGATGTGCAACCCGTGTTCAATCGACAAGTACGCCCCTTCCATTTTTATCGTCCTGCTATCTTAATAAAATTCCATAGCTCATCTCTGAGCTCGCTGATACTGTGGCTACATGTTTGTTGAATATTACAGATCTCTCTTCCGGTCTTAAGTTTGAAGGTCCCGCCGAAAACGACATCTTTGCTCAGCAAATTTTGACCGAAATTACCCCTCCTCCTGGACCATTCCGTGATCTGGAAAGCAATTTCCACAAAGCCCTTGCCTCTTCAGACACCACGGCTGTAGTGGATTGCGTCCACTATTCCGATTTACTGGCCCAACAATCTGGTGGAAGGGGAAATGTTACACGAATTCTCTGGAATGTCATCATCGAAGCACCCCAGGGTCTAGCAGACTTGATAATAGCCTCTCTTACATCTCCCTTCGACTATCAATTTATCGACGACATCAACGGCCGAACTTGTCTACATGCAGCTGCAATTGCTGGCGCACAGAGAATGGTTGACTTGTGCATACGAAATAACGTTCAGGTGGATAAATGTGATGTATATGGTCGTACTGCTCTCCACTATGCGGCTATGAAAGGCCACTCTTCGGTGTGCGAACAGCTTTTGGATGCTGCTGCTGCTCCAAACATACTCGATAGGGATAATTACAGTCCTCTGGTCTATGCGACGCTGAAGGGCGATGTTGCCTGCGTTCATGTCCTCCTTTCAAAGGGAAAAGTCCCTGTTCAACCCTCGACATCATCCGGTGATCTTCAGCCACTCTCTTTGGCCTCTCAGGCAGGACATGTTGCCGTCGTCCTTTTACTACTGGAAAATGGAGCAATATCACTGCCCAATAGCAACGGTGAATACCCTATACACCTAGCGGCTCGTGAAGGTCACACCCAAATTTGCGAACTGTTACTTCAGCTCGACGGCTGGGATACCCCGGATAAATATCATGAATGGACACCTTTATTCCACGCATCTAGGTATGGTCGTACGGAATGCGTGCGCGTCCTCGTGACAGCAGGGTGCCGTGTCACTGTCAAGGACGAGTTAGGACATTCTGCTTCTCACTACGCAGCGTGGTACGGACATCAGGATTGCTTAGAGGTCCTTTTGGCCGCCTTACGTGCCTCACCTACGATATCAAGTGCTACGCATAAGCCTCGTCAGTCCCCGATTGCGCAAGGTATTCCGCTCATTGACTACGAGATTGACCAAATTCCTTCTCTATCTCTCCCGCCTCCAATCATGCCTCATCGAGTCTATGGCCATAATTACCTAGTCAATGCGCACTTCGTGCAGATATCCATCGGACACTCTACCAAGAGACTGAAAACAAATAGTGGCATTCGCCTCCATCATCGTCTGATCAGCCCTTTCTTCAAAGATGAATACCTCCTTTCCGCTTCGCCGCTCAAGCTCGTGATGACTGCGGGTCCTCATGTCAACTCCGCTCCTTATACGATTTCTCTCCCACAAAGAAGTGATGAAGGCTCTTTCACTTTTCAAATCCCGTCTTTGGAAAGCTTGGCTCTCGAATTTTCGGTATATCCAAATTTCGGGACAAAAACGATAGGTCGTGCGGTCGCTTTGCCTTCTATGTTTGTGAATGCGGAGAATAATCAATTCTTCTCTTTACCCATCCTTGACAATAGATTGCACGTCATTGGCGAGGTGAGATATTTTTCCTGACCTCTCCATTCGGAGCTCTCCTGACAATACATTTACTCCCAGGTTGATTTTGAAATTAATATCATCAAACCGTTCAAAGATGTTACTTTGGAAGTGGGAGGCGATTTGGAGACGTATTGGAAGTCAACAGCGGTCGCCGCAGGGCAGCCAACAAGCCTAGCTCCTCCTCGTCCTGCCCGTCGACCCAATCATATCGGTTCCGTTCAAGCTTCCCCCGTTTACACAGCCAGTAATGGCGGTGGTCAAACGTTGACAATATCATCTCTCCAAGGAACCTACATCTACGTTGTGCTCCAAGTTACACGCGATCTCCACCCCGTTGTCTATTTCGATTGGCGATTACCTGGGATTGATTTCGCTCTCGGAGTAGCGGATGTCACCATGGAGCAATACCAGCGTCTGGCTGCATCTCTCGGAAGAGACGTTCTGAAGCCGGCGGCCGGCGACGCCCCCGTAGATTGGGCAAAATTATTCAGTCAGGCTATGGTCTCTCTGGATCAACTGCTCAAGGTTCGTGTGCTCTAATCTCATATTTATACCCCAATTCATGATTCGACGTGCATTTTTAAAGATACTCCCACCGGATGTAAATGTTATATTTGATCTGGCATACGCGTCCGAGGAGGCTTCGCAGTCATTGGCCTTGCGCAAGATCGACCTTAATGCATTCGTTGACTCTGTTCTTCAGACAATATTTGACGCGTCTGGTTTGTTGGAACCACCTTTCAGCAGAAGAAAGATTGCCTTCACCTCGTTCTCACCCGATGTCTGCTCGGCCCTCAACTGGAAACAGCCAAATTGTAAGCTTTTTTTTGAAACTTGCGCAATCAAAAATAACCTGTTGATTTTCCCAGATCCTACATTCTTTGGGTGTATTTGCGGCAAAACTGGTGATGACTTGCCTAGTGCGACATCTTTGGGCTCAGGCCAGGGTGAAAAACGGGTATCAAGCGTTGGAGCTGCGGTCGAATTCGCTAAAGCCAACAACATGCTTGGCCTTTTTGTCGATGCCAGCCTTCTTGTGCGTTCTTCGTGCTTCTTTTGCGAGCATTTACTCAAGAAATCTTACAGACCGAGGTTCCGTCGCTGGTGGACGGCATTCGGAGTGCTGAACTTCTTGTTGGTGTATATGGGGTTGCGGGGAAGCGGATCAGTCTAAGTACGGGTGTGTTGTCCGACAGCGATAGTAGCGCGGTCACGGTGGACGCGATTGTTTCGAATGGTACCGTATCTTTCATAGACAACTCTATGAGAGAATTAGCTTAAAAAGTCTATATTACATATACTGTTTACTTTATACTAGAAGAGCGTATTGTATGCTAACATCTATAAATCTCTAACCTTCAGTGTACCAGCACTGATCCTGTCTAAACGGATGCGCGATATAAAGAGGCATATGCCCCATTTTGGGCGACTAGCTCATCATGAGTACCAAATTCGGATATGGTCTAATAATTTTAGAAGGACATTCAGCTGGTTCTAGAGAAGAGCTTACCCCATTTTCCATCATGGCGACTTTATCTGCTCGGCGCGCTGTCGAAAGGCGGTGAGTTATAAATATGACGGTCTTCTTTGGTTCACCCGACGGAGACCTGGATATCTTTTCTATGGTATTGAAAATTTGATTCTGAGCACGTGCATCCAAGGAAGAAGTCTGTGATGGTCGCTATTCAGTGTGAGAGTGGACGGAGGAAGTGAGTACACTCACAGGCTCGTCAAACAGGAGCATATCAATCCCAGGCTCGTTTGCGCGCATAAATGCACGCGCCAAAGCGACTCGTTGCCACTACAAAGAGGTGTCATCATCTGTGCAGGGCAAGTAAAGTTGAGTAGTATACTTCACCGCCAGAAAGACCGTGCCGCTGGGATAATTCAGGGGTCATCGATCCTGCAAATGCGAAGGACTCGAATCCAGGAGTCTCAAGTATCGTCTTGAGACCGTTCGGCAGAGATTCTACGAGGGTATCTGCCTCAGCCAAATGGACGGCTGTTTCTATTGCTGGTCTATAGTTGATTTTGTCGACATTTCCAAGGCCGACATTCTCTTTTAGCGATGTGCTAAATTTTGAAAACCCTTGAAACACGGCACTAAGATGGCTGTGGTATTCAGCGGGGTTGTAGCGTCTAATATCGACGTCATTGATGAAGAGAGACCCCTTATCAAATTCGTCAATGCGTAGCAATATCCTTGCGAGTGTGGATTTGCCTGTCCAAAAAAATTAAATGCGGTGAATAAATATTAGAATGATAAATAGCACACCTGAGCCGTTGTAACCAACGATGGCAAGAGTTTCTCCTGCCTTAAGGGAGAATGAGACATTCCGCAGAGCGGGTTCACTGCTTCCGGGATAGGTGTAAGAAATGTTCCTATTGAAGGCGAAATGAAGTCACAGCTTTTTAATAGTTTGTGTGTAAATGACCCACCGTGCGGTGATATTGATACCGCCATGCACTGGCGTATAATGGGCGGCGTCCTCATGTTTTGGGTTTAGTCGAGGCTTCAATTTCATGCTTGCGGTGTATGCGGACATAAGGAACATTCCCTGAAACGCCATCCTCGCCGTTGTCGATAGATTCCGTGACGCGTACATGAGGCTCTGTATCGAGCTGCGATAGACTGTCAGAGAGCCTATAGAAGCAGAAGACTTCTGGAATAATAATAGGAGTGGAACCTGCGGTCGGTGAGTTTAAGTTTGTAATATTAAATTACTTGAAGAAACTCACATTTTGGATTATGAATACAAATTCCATGAGGTTAAACTGGTCAATAATTGAGGTGGGTCGTACGTATAACGGCTGTTCTGAAGCAAGAACTATCTTCCGGGCGCTGGACCAGGACCGGAGGATCCAATCCCCCAAACCAAAGAGAGCTATTTCAGGGCGGTAGACATCGCTGTAGACCAGATTCCGCAGGCGCTCTTGCCGATCATTGGCCCGCGCTTCTTTTGCGCTTGTTGGCGATTCGGCTTGGTCGTTTGAGCAGGTAAACCAGGGTAGAATAAGCGGCAACAAAGTGGAGAAAATTGACATAATGAGGATGCCAAATTGGAAAGCCCCGCGGGTAAGGGAGATGATCAAAAAGAGGTGAGAAGCGATCTCGGTCATAAGAGAAAATAGGTGGATGAAGTCCAATGGTGATAGCATCCCGAAGCCCCCACCAGCGAATGACCGCGCGAAGAGATCGGATTCTTGCAGAAGAGCGCGAACGGTGGGATCCGCTAACGTAGGAACATCAAGTCGGACGCGCTGTTCCATCTGCTTGTATTCAATAAAAAACCTGGCAGACCCCAAAACGACATTTTCATTTGAAGCCCTATTGTGACAGTGAGTAACAGTTACTGTTGGTCGTTATGTTCAAGAATAACTTACGAAAAGGTGTCGAGACACCCCTCAATTACCCTTCGAACGAGTTCTGTCGATACGGGATACAATAACCTGCTCCACGTGAAACTGTCTGATGCAATCAGAGAAAGCAGCTGCCATCCCAAGTTGAATGTTATTGGAGACAATATGATAATATTTGGGAAAAGCAGACCTCGTCCACTATGAGAGCCTGGGAGACTTCATTAATTCGTGCCACATGAAAAAAAAAATCTGGCGGACCTGGGAGTATCCTCGGAAGGCTGGGAAAAGACTTCGTATGATGTTCAGGGACATCATGAGCGTTGTCCTCACCGGGTTGAGTCTAAAAAGCACTTTGAACTGTAAATCTACAGAGTCAATTGCGAAGCCACTGGTCCCAAATAAGCCACTAGTCGACGCACAAAATCCAAAGTGCAATGTTGAGCCACGAAAAGCGCGAGCTTTGCATTGGCAAGTGTCAGAGGTCGCTGTGCTCCAGGGACCAAGTAAGATCCCGTTTGGCCTGGCATTGCTCGAGAAGCCAACCAAGCATCGTAGATGAGCTCTGGGTCCGCTTTCGGGGTTTTCTGCGATGTATTGCGGGGGGGTATCTGAAAGTCGGCAGGAAAAAGGAGCTTTCGAGAGAGCATTCTGTGGCGCATATTCGACTGGTAAGACAAAGGAGGTTTCATTTTGAGGCGCCCAAGTTTATATGGTGTGAAAAGGGCGGCAAACAGGGCGCTGGCTCGAAACTACCAAAAGATGTTGGAGTCCTAGATGAAGCGTATGTCCTGTTAATATATGAGATCCGGATATATTCCATGGCCGTATGATAGCAATGCGACACCAAGGAGCGCGGGCTGTACATGTCTTGCGCATTTGGCAGAAGTGACCCAAAAGACGGATGGGAGTCGGGCTCCCTTCAGATATCCAAATTAGGCCCACAGAGCCCGAAAGCCGACCGTCAGCACACAGCCACAGAGCTTCGCAACCGGCCGAGTTCCGCATTCGGCCACGCCTGATTGCTCCGTCCCACGTGCCACTCCGCGGCTTTCTCCAACACAAAATCTTCCCGGTCCGACAGACTTGGAAAAATATAAATTGCAACCATATTCAATCGCACACCCAATACAATGTCTACCCCAGTTGACGCCGTCCATGTCGCAACCAGTCTCAACCGTCTGCACATCCGGGATGACCAGTCGATCGCCCTCCCAGAAACAAGAGGCGACTCAAGCCCCGGCGTCGTGCAGAGGACTCCGAGGGAGGGCTATGGGTTCCGCAATTCTGGGGTATCTACGCCCGCCCCGGCGAATGGCTCGCCACCTACTTCGCAACTCACAGCGGAATCGCTGGTCCCGGATCCCAATGGTCTCGGTTGGCCAGGTCAGTCACGCTCGTACGTCGATAATTTAAATGTCTGATCACGATGCCCATTCCCACAGCGAAGTCAACTGTCTCTCGACTGAACGCAACGCCCGCAGAAAAGGCCGAGAGGGAGCGCAAGATGGCCGCTGCGGTGCGGACAATCCTGGAGTGCATCGGCGAAGATCCTGCACGCGAGGGGCTGCTGAGGACGCCAGATCGCTATGCTCAAGCACTCATGTGGATGACCCGCGGGTATGAGGAGCGTCTGGCAGGTACGCACCTCTACTTTTCAAAATAGACGTGGCTTAATCAGTGAACTTCATAGATGTCATCAACGATGCTGTCTTTGCCGAGGATCATGATGAAATGGTGCTTGTTCGGAATATTGACATTTCAAGCCTGTGTGAACATCATCTGGTACCGTTCACGGGCAAGGTGCGTGCGATGTCCTCCTTACTAGCGAGGCGCAGGAAACTGACGCCTTATCAGATTGCTATTGCCTATATTCCAAATCAACTCGTGCTTGGACTATCCAAATTGGCACGAATTGCTGAGACATTCAGCCGTCGCCTTCAAGTGCAAGAACGTCTCACAAAACAAATTGCTATTGCCGTCCAGGAGGCTATCAAACCCCGCGGTGTAGCTGTGGTTATGGAAGCTACGCACCTATGCATGACAATGCGTGGCGTGCAAAAACCAGGATCCCTCACAGTCACCTCTTGCATGCTTGGCTGCTTCCGAACCCAGCAGAAAACTCGGGAGGAGTTTTTGA